>VJOZ01018908.1:2256-13848 GCA_009801055.1 Stichopus horrens | reverse complement strand
TCTCTCCTTTCGAATCAATGTGGTTTGAAAAAAAGCTTACATAGAAAATGACATTATGTATAGTCAGCCTTTCAACAGTTCTTCGTGTGCAAGTGTGTAAGTGCAAGCAATGTTGATGCGATACATGTTCTCAGATTTTTTTTTTAATTCTTTATTATTATTTTTTTTGTTGTGAAATCTTTCACAGATATTTTGTAACACCAAAGTTATCTGTATTTTAACTTCCATTTCACTCTTCTGCAAGATGAACTTTTTCCTTTGTGAATGTCCCTCTGATTGGGTAGAAACCAAGTTTCTGAACAAATGCGCCAGTGTGTGATACTCAAACCTCTACTTCCTCACAAATCCGCATCAGGCGACAGATTAGCGCTCATTCTGATTCCCGCAAAGTATGTCGTCACGAGTGAGGTATGCGGAACCGTGAGCTAAGCACAACGGAAGGTGGACGGGCTTCTGAAAATTGTTTGGGAATTTGGTGATTAAACTGATTTTTTATGTCGTCATCTTTTTATCTTCTTTGGGACAGAAATGAGAGGGAGATAGGAGGTATTGAGTCAGCTCATGACAGCATGGTGTGGGGATTAAGTTGGCATCCACTGGGCCATATGCTCTGCTCTGGTTCCAATGATCACAGCACGTAAGTACGCCCCAGACACTTTTCCTCCTTGATAAGAAATTTTCCTTGTTTTCATCAAATTCTGGAAATCATGTGACATAGGTCTTCATGAGCTCACTCATGAAGGTCTGACTTGATCCAAAGAAATCCTTTCCGTATGGAAGTTAGAGCATGAATGCGATTTGATGAAACGTTTGCTTCCACATGTGACATCAAATTTGGAAAATATATCATTGTGAACTCTTTCCATATTTGTTTTTAAGGATTATCATGCCCCGATGTGTTGCTGTCAGATGTACACTTTCACAGAAGTTGAAAGTACGCTCATGCAGTTTGATGTTCAGGGATCAGACATGGTGGCACAGTCAGTTGACTCTGCATTAATAAATGGTGGAATTAAGTTAAATTGTTTCCAATTTCATTGCATTTGTGGAACCGTTGTGAGTGATTCCCATGGTGATCAGAAGTAAAGTCTAAAATTTACCTTTCTCTTAAGTGGTTCAGTCATCATCTTTAACTGAATGTTCTCATCTTTTTTCAGTAAATTTTGGTCGAGGAACAGGCCGGGTGACAAAATGCGTGACCGTTATAATCTCAACACTCTGCCAATCGGAACGTCGGAAGAACTACGGGAATACGGTCAGTCTAACCTCTTTTAGATATGTCATCAATTTAATGTACCATAAAGTTTTAAGTCATCACAGATATCTTTCATAACATTACAGCTAACTCTTCATTTATCTTACAAAGAAAAAAACAAATGAGATTTTGTGTTAAATTTTGGGTAGACGATGATTAATCTGTTGGTATATTTGGCCAAGAAAGTACTCAAAAGAGCAGGTTTGTGTATTGTCGAGATTCATCAGGGTATGGTTTGAACTGTGTTACAGAGTTTTCCTCTACAGAGGTGGTCATTTGCATATATTTAAAATGCTTTGGATTCATTACCACTAGGAATCTGTTTCACAAAAGTGCACTGGTCGTCTTTGTTCCCTTTATGATGTTCCTTGGATCTGCAGAAGGCATGTTTGTCATTTTTGTGCTGCAATGTATGGCATGTTCTACAACTCACTACCAGCTCATCCACATTATTTGTCTTTTCTTTAATATTAACCTCAAGTCAAACTTCATTGTCTCTCCTCTCACAGACGATGATTCCGTAGTGACTGCGGTGATCCCTGGAATGGGCTTAGAATCAACTCCAACCGTGGAACCATTCACTAAAGAAGGTGAGTATCCTGCCAGAGATTGGTTTTATGGAGTGCCAAAAATTTGGCATCGGAGCAGCCATCGACAGGCGTGCCGGGAGGTCGTAACAGGCCATTCACCGGATGGATTTCGCTGTCTTCAGACCATGTGGTGAATTTCGGTCTGGTTGCAAGAACTCTTTCCTACTCAACAGTGTACCTAGTGTGGTGAACATAAGTAGGGACTGTCCATCTGTCTCAGTAGTACTTGCTCAGCAGTTATATCCTTGCAAATGTCATCAAAGGGCAGAGATGAGGAATCTCTGTCAGCAGAATAAGCATTTAGAAGATTATCAAGTGAAATGATAAACCTCAGCTGTTACTTCTGTTACCGGATGAATAGTGATGATCCACATGTTGTGATGTCAGTTAACAACGTTCACACTGTGCAGGTTTATGTCTCAAATACATTACATGTATTACATACATGTAATATATAGCAATATATACATTACATGTGTATTGTAACGCTAGCTGGAGATTCTGATATTCTTTTAAAATAATGTCAGGATCTGGATCTATTGTCAATGTGTATCAAACTTCTTCATCATTTTTTTTTTTTGCATGTAAGCAAAAGGTGTTTCTAGTAAGGGTGTAAGGAAAATATGTATTATAAGTCTTTTTTGCAAATTATTGACCCAAAAAGGGCCTAAAAAGATAGATCTTTTCCCATAGTTTTGAACACAGTACTTGCATAAGTTATAGATGTTTCGATCCTTTGTTTGAATTGGTGGGCCCTGGGCAGTAGTTGTAAAAGGGCCTCCATCAATTTGCTGTGATTGAAGATGTGTAGTAGTGAAGGACAGAGCAGTATTAAGGTTTTCAACTTAATTGTATGTATTCTCAACTTCAAAAAAAGAATAAGTTTAAGAATGCCATGAAAGAAGAAGTACACAAGAAGAATGTCAGATGCCAGGTGTGCGTATCATTTATTGCTAATAATACTTAAGGACCCACCAAATCTAGCGATGACAATCTGTTCAGTTAGCTCAAAGGTATCTCATACATTGTATTAGGCGATTCCCGCATTATCATAGCAACTAATCCTTGCACAATAAGCCTGCTCAGAACAATGTTTTGATCCCAGGTGTTAAATTGCTCACATTTTCAGAGAAGTTGAGGCAAAACTCGAAAGAACTCTTTAATTGACATAAATGAATTCATTTACTCCATTACATTGTTAACAATGGATGGTCTGCAAATGAACTAATTGGCAGAAATCTGATATTTTGCCAACACCACATATATCAACCAGATTCAAACTTCTCTGATTGTCGTTGTCAATCTCTTCAATCACAATTGAACTGCTTCTGAGATATTCAGGACTTCTTTACAAAGGAACATAGAATAACCAGGATTATTGAGATCCAGTGATTTTGCTGCTCGACTTGGTGTTACCAAAGTGATTTCCATGTTTCAATATTTTTAAGAAGACAAATAACACACCTCAGTTCTGCATCCATCTTGCCTATAAAAGTGATGCATCTTACAAAGTAATTTCAACTCATTGGATATGTTGGGCAGGTACAGGAGTTTCCTCTTCTTCCATGTATGGCTTTCTGTTCGTCTTCATCGTCGGTACATTCGGGAGAATATCCACTTCCCTTTCTTCCATATAGAAGCATGCATGAAAAAAACACTTGGAACTGAAATAGCAATTTGTGCTTTCCAGTCAGAAAATTTGTAGTCGCTGTTCCTGCTTAGCAATTTCCAGGGGCATCTAATTTGATTGAAACCTGGAGGAATTTATGGGAGCCAGTGCACCATGCATGGAATATCATATGCATGTGGTGTGTGCCACGGTGATGTGTTACCCAACTGATTTCTCCCTCTCAGTTGAAGTATTGCACCATGTGTTACAGATATGATGCATAGTCATAAATTAGGTTTTTTTTTTCTCTCAGATAAAGTTTTGTATGTCTGTAAACTGAGGACAAATCTATAATGTAGGATGTGAGAGCATGTACTGCAAGACTGGTTGTCGAGGACAGCTGATGGTATGGAGGAATAGTGAGATATGGTGCATGCAAAACCTATCATATGAGCTACAGTATCATCATGTCAGTCAATGAACTTGTAGGTATGATGTGTAGGCCACGGTGATGCTGTTGCTAGGGAGGGAGGGAGTGCCGTCTGCTGCACGAAAATAATGTGTACGTTTACATGGTTGCTGGGTCATATATTCAAAGCAAATGAGCATCAACACATTGGTACCACAATGGAATACATCACATGAGCCCCTGTGTCTGGTATATGTGTGAATCCCACAATGGAACTTGTGGGGATGTATTATGTTATGATCTACATGTATCATATGGAACAATAAAATATTTCTCTTTTGGTGTTACTTTCGTTTTGTGGTGCAACAAACAGAGTCACAAAACATGTCACATCTCACAAGACATCTACCTCACAAAACATCTCACTGTCTTCTTTTGATTTCTGTTTTAGCGAAAGAGTCCTCTGGCATCCCTGGCTTGGATTCTTCTGCCGATGAGATCGCACAGATAACCCCATTGCCCCAGAGGAAGGTTCCTTTTGCCCGCCCAGTCCCGTCAGAATTTCAAAAGGAATGGGAGTCGAAGAAGGCTCCGGGTATCGCACCCGATCTGGAAGAACAGGAGAGGCTGAAGAAGGAGAAGGAAGAAGCAGAGAGAAAGAGGAAAGAAAAACAAAAGCAGGAAGAGGAACGAATGAGGAGGGAATTTGAGAGAGAGCAAATAAAGAAAAGAGAGGCGGAGTACAAGGAGCAGAAGGAGAAAGGTGAGAGCTTAAAAATTCCAACAAAAATGTTTAGTTCAGTTGAAATTTTGACTAAAATCAAATGTTTTGCAACTGGACATAACTCTTCCAATTTTCAATAATTCTGTGGGGATGGGGGGGTGGTGGACCCACCCAAAGTTGGGCCCAACATTTGTAGATTTTATGTTTAGGAGAAGGAAATCTTACAGAACATTTAATTCACAACTGCGTATTTTTGTTGCATCAAATTGCATCTGAGGACATTCAGTTATAGAAATGTTTTCTTAAGGGTTGGTGGGACAACTTCTATCCTTAGACCCCTTCCCATGTCACTGCATCACCAGTTTGGTCTCTCCTAAAGAAAGGACTTGAATCTGCCAGTGATTACAGTACTACTACAGATGACTTTGTCCTTCAGATATCTGTGAGTTTGTCAAAAATGTGTAACTTGCCAGATTTCATGACCAGCAATGTTCTTTGATTGTTCGATTGTTCTGACAGTGGACATACTCCCTATTTATTTATTTTTTGTTTTCAGAAAATAATTCAAAGTATTCCAGCAGACCTAGCAAATCTGTTCAAATTTTACCTGTGTTTGTATTGAATCCAAGCTGAACTTCTTAGTGACATTATGCATTTTCTCCTCACATCACACTGTGGTATGGAATTGTAACTTACTAGTATTATCAGCCCCTTCACAGCATTAATTTTTGATACATGAGGAAGTACTTGACTCTCCATCCCAAGTCATGTTTCCAAGGGATTTTTTTTTACCATTAGCAGCAAGTATCGAATATTAACAATGGTTGCATCGTATGATGTGTGTGTGTCATTTAAGAAGCTCACAGTTCTTAACAGCAGGATATAGTCTTTGCTTCACGACTTTTGTACCATCTGGTAACATGCTATGGCATGGTATCATTGTGGAATGTTACGTTAGTTGTAAAAATGCTTTTACATCTCTCGTCTTCAGAGGCTCGTCAAAAGGAAGCCCAGCAGAAATCGCAGGAGGAACCCATGGAACAAGGCGCAATGATCCCAGGATTTGGACCGGATGGACCTCCCTCAAGATTTCCCATGCCGAGGTCGCCTCCGCCTAGTCATCGCATCGGAGACAACGTTCCTCTGGATAGGCGGGATGGTTTTGATGGACACCCTGACGGCAGGCAAGGTTCTAATCACTTCCCAGATGAGAAATTCAGAGGAAGAAAGGAGGGTAGATTTCCAGAAAGAAATGAAAACAGAGACAGATTTAGAGAAATGGATGATTTAAGAGAACATCCAGAAGGAGGATTCAATCCAGAAAGGGAAGGACCTCCACATGGACGAAGAGATCGTCCACCTCACCCCGGTGGTCCAAGGCATCCAGATATGGAAGGTCAGAGAGACCATGAGATGAGAGGACCAGGTCCCAGGGGGCCTAGACATGCTGAAAAGGAACATATGATGGACCGTGATATAAGAGGTCCAGGACCAATGGGCCCAAGGCATGAAGACATGGAGGATCATGAAATGAGGGGAGGTCCATGGCACGGAGATATGGAAGACCCACGGGACCTTGAGATGAGAGGTCACCGGCCTCCTGACATGAATCAAAGGCATCCCGACATGGGGAATCCAAGGTTTAGAGGCAAGGAAGGCATGCGCCCTGAGAGGCATGGACCCCAGAGAGGTGCACCAAATAAGAAGCTGTCTGGTCCATTGCCACTCATGTCTTTAGTGATAGATCCACCTCCATCCCAATCCAAGGAACCTACAACCTCACCCGATGAGATTGCCCAGGGAGGTAAAAGACCTCCGAGGAGAGACCACCACCCTCCACCACCTGGGCCAAAAAGACCTCCATCTCCTCATGAGAATGTTCCCCCGCCCCCTCCTCGTAAAGAAGGCCCAAAGCCATTAATACCAGGATTGACCTCAGAAGCACTCAGGAGGGGAGAAATCTCCCTGGAGGGGCCTGGTCCCGAAGGTTTGTCACCAAACCAGCAACAGGAAGGAGATATTTTTATGGAAACAGATTTTGGTGATGGATTTGGTCAGGATGTAGATTACAGACATCCATCCTCTGGTGGTGGTCCACCCATGGAAGTTAATCCCAGAAGAGATGGTCCCCGTGGTAGGGGTGGTCCTGGTCACAGAGGAAGGCCACATCACGTAGGTGACCATCACAATCCTCACTTTGATTCAGAACATTCCAATGCACCATTAGGGTTCAATCGTTCCGGTCCGAGCAGGGGTAGAGGTCGAGATCCACCTGGCAGAGGAGGCCGAGGTGGCAGGCCTCCTCTTCTTGACAGTCAAAGACAGGGCCCTGGTCCACCACCTGGTAGAGGTGGCTTTGGTCAAAGAGGAAGGTTCGAAAGGGAAGAAGAAATGAATCGTGACTTTCCTAACCCTCACCAGGGTGGTGCCAACTCAGACAGAGCCTTCGCAGACAGCGGGTTTGGACCTGGCAAGGAGAGACAGGGCATTTTAGATCATGATAAACCAGACAGGAACTTGCCACATAATGAACTGAACAAACCAAGAGAAGTTGGTGGAAATGAAACATTATATGAGCATAAGGACGGTCCTACAGACATGCCAAACTATCCTCAAGGTGGAAAGAGAACTTGGAACGAAGGCCCGGGGAAGAAACAAGAATCTCCCCTCTCGAACAGACCGCCTTTGTTTGGTGCAAGAGGAGGGACTGCTAACAGCCCAAGGGGTGGGAGCTTTAGAGGTGGTCCACCAAGGGGAGGCAGAGGACCCAGAGGCGGTGGACCACGAGGTAGGGGAGTTAGAGGTGGGCGAGGGATAAGGGGAGGAAGAGGAGGGTGGTAGGTTGTGCTAAGGAAATTTAAGAAGTTATTACCATCCAGAAGAAGCTTCATTTTCAGTTTAAATTTTCAGAGAGGCACACTGTGGCCTTTCTTGTAAGATGGAGAGATAAGGTGAGACATGCTTTCAGGTGTCATGTATTTCAACTTGTGTGTTTCAAGCTATATTTTGAAGAGATTCTAGAGAGGCTCACAGGAGACATTGGTAACACAAGCATAGATCAAACAAATTTGAACTCTAAGAATTGCAACGCTGTAGAAACTGTAAAGTTACTTCTTCTTGAGAATTCTGTGGTCTCACCAGTGTTTTTATACATTTTGTATTGTTGATAAATTAGGGGGTATAAGTTATGTGAAAGATTTGTCACCAGTTTCAGATGTATCACTTTAAGGGCGTCATTGAATGTTGACTTAAAAGCAACCTGCAGTCCTATTTTAATTCATTATTCCACATGTGTAATGGTAGCCCTCCATCTGATGTTGCTTTAGTCATATTGTCTTAAAGGGGGGCTATAATGGTGTTCCTTTGAAGTGATGTGTTGTTGGTCCATACTTTGAGAGGTGTAGGAGATTCCCAATTGGTAATTTAAATGTTAGATCATAAACCCACAACTCTTTCAGTTTACACAGTTGCCCCTCCCACCCAATCATATTTTGACCCCTAAAATAAATTTATTTGTAGTGTGTATTTAAGCTTTAGATATTTTGTAGAGATGAGATTCTGAAATATCATTTGCAGTGATCTTAGAGGTGATTTTCTAGTATGCTCTGTACAGTGTGGTGCTCCACCTGTATAGTATATGTCCTATCATAGATGTGTGCTAATATGTCCCCCCCCCTCCATCATTAGAACCTGGCAGCACCCCTGCATAGTTCCATGTCAGCCTTTCTCCTAAACGAAGGGAAAAGGCAGCCTCAAAAAAATAACATAATTTTGGTTTACTTTTACTCATTCATGCCTTCCATTAGTTTCCTTTGGTAAGGTTTGCCTATAACCCTTCAGGAATCTTTCACGTCATTTCGTAATTCGTTTCGTGATGGGCGTGAAGTTGCTAGAACAAAGTGTTCATTTCCAACATTTCGTTGCCAAACTTTTTTTCTGAACCAGCATGTAGGTAGCTTTCATCTTTGACTCTTCACAACAGGTTTGCTGGTGTCTTAACTTATAAAAGAACATCAGCATTTTCGTTGTGAAGTATGTCTCCTAAATCCATGTTGCATTTCACAACTAAACACTGAACTTTACCTAACCAGATATGCGTTGACTGTTTTAGTGTAGCACCGTATAACGCTGTTTTAGGGTACACCATATAACAAGATGTCAGTAAAACAGTTGTTGCCAAAATTAAAAAGAAAATCCTCCCACCTAAATCCACGTTGCACTCGACAAACGTAAACCGTGAATTTTACCAGAAGAGACATGAGTTCGCTGTTTCAGTGTAGTACCATATACCACTGTTTGGTAGTACCACATAACAGGATGGTTAAAAAAGTTGTTTCCAAAAACAAAAGAAAATCCTCTCAGCAGCATGTGAAAGACAACGCTGCATCATTCAAGGAAATCTGCTGACAGTGCTTTACGAGGACTGTTTATGATCGAAAGGTCTTTGCAAAGGCTATAGACTGCGTGCGAAGATACTGGAATGGTTGATATTAGTGTTTCATTGTCAAAGACTGTAAAGATTATAATGATAGCATATGGTCTCCAATTCCTTTTAATTTTATTGACTAATTATTCTCAGCAAATTCAAAGCTAATCCAGCTTCCTACTAGATATATATATACAGTTTTTGGACTTCTTTGTCCCATATAATGAGTGACAGCTTAATGAGACTTTCACTGTGCTCAGTCAGTACTATGAAGAAGTTCTTGATGTTAGTTCCATTTATGCCCCCTCTTTAAAGGATCAGTGATCAAACTCATCGAAAGATTTTCAAAACTTCATTTCTCCAAAGAACATGAAGTGACTTCAGGGTATAAAGTCCTAATGCAGCCCCAAAGAACACGAGGTTTTTCAGCTTGTGTGTCCTCTTGAGAAGTTAAATTTTTCTTTGGGCTCCTCAACAGCATTAGGTTACATGTTGGTATTCAACCTATGGTGAAGGACTGTTGTCCATGTTTTAAGACAATTTAAGCCAAAGGTGATTTTTGTCAGGAAAAAAAAAAGAACAAATGGTATTTGAACTACAGGTAAAAGCATTTAATCTCTCTGTTTCTCTAATATTGCCCCAGTGTAAAACAATGCAGAATACTTTTAGTGTCAGCTGCAACGACAGTCTGAGCTCTATGTATGCATGTTTTGGTCTAGTTTTTAAACTTCAGGAATAATTTGCTCAGTATTCTGTAGCCTACCACTACTTATAGGAGCTTTTGGACTCAAAAATAGCATTCTAAAACTGTTTACTGTTTTCCTCGTAGTCAGTAAGTGGGTAACTGGTGTTACATGTATTAATGTGCAACTAGAAGTTCTCAAGAACACATTGCTATGCTATTTGTGCACAAAAAAAGATCAGCCAATTCTCACATGATATCATACATGATAAGGTTGCATCAAAGGGACAAACCCTAATCATGATGGTGTGACTCGATATCACCTTATTACCTCATGTTCTGTCGTGCAGAACAGGGTCTTCTCAAGACACCATTTTAGCACATTATGGAAATTCTATGTGGACTAGGTGAAAAAGATGTTCAACAAGGAAGTAGCCATGCACACATATTTTGCCACATATCAATTGACAATCATCACCGACTTCTGTATTTAATCACAGTAGTTGGGAATGGCTCAACTCTTTTACAGCCACACAATTCTACGCATCCTGAAAAGTTTCCGTTTGCCGCTATGTGGGTACTATAATGTAAAATTTCAATATTCCACTACATGCAGTTGGCTGAAAGGGATGATGTTCAAGAAATGGACACTGGCTGTGAAAGGGTTAAAATTCACCTTTTTATTCTAGTATCTGGGACAGATTTAAATATAGTCCTGGTTTTTCACACCTTTTTGGATTAGAAATGAGCTCTTGCAGATTTCTTTCAAAATAAGGGAATTTTCTGTGTGTCATGCTATGCTTTTGTTCCTGGTAGGGGAAGAATGTCTACCTGGTGCAGTCTCTCATACCAACCGAAAATAAAACTGGGTCTTGTATTTTACATGCTCATACTTCCATCTTGCTTGCATTAAGTGGGGTGTATAACACAGTGCATGTAACTATGTTGAACTAAAGAAATACAACATAAAGAAAAAAAAGAAACAAACAAACAAACAACAAGGTGAAAGTCTCTGTTGAACTTGTATTGTACAACTGTACATTTTATATCTAGTAAGAAATACAGTTAAAAAATTTTGTAAAACATTGTACAAGCTGGTCAGTTTTATTTTTCTTTTGTTGTCATGTATCATTGTTGCATCTTGATCATGTGATCATGCATGACATCTTACTCGCCAAACTTAAGCCTTTGTTCAACAGGGCTAGATGTCAGTGCTGTTTTTCTATCCTACATTTGAGGTCCGCTGCCAATAGTGTAGCCCTCTGAATCCCAAATAGCGGTCCTGAAATCAAAGCTTTGTATTAAATAAAGGAATAAACCACCCCCACCTCAAGTTGCTGTTCAACCTACTGTACATCGCTAAGCAATCAGAAACTGATCGACTCCATGTGTATTCCACAAAGTTGACGAAAACTATTAACCTATGCAAAGACACTCAAATTTCAAGGTCCTGTGCTAGAGTGCATCAAACATTTACAAACTTTCATGTTTTGTATGTTCTCTTGGACCAATATGTGTTGCCTTCCAGAAATTGACCAAATCAATCCAAAAGCATGCTTTTTGACTGGTTAAAAAATTTTGGCAGGTTTTATTGTGACATGGAGAAACACAGTGTAATTAAAACTTCTATCAACTGTGAGAAAGGGAGATGGCTGGGGAAGGGGAGACCGGTGATGTAAGGAGTGTTTGCTCAATATCACCTCTAAATAACAGAACAGAAGAAAACAATGTTGAAAATCTCATAAGCAGCCATCTCTACTTTAATCTTGCAATTCTCTTCTCATTTCTCTTCCATGTATTTCCCATGGTGTTGTTGAATATCAAAGCTGCATAGTAAAGCAAGGTGTTATGCTGCCAAATTCTGCAATTCAACAACAAAAATGATATCGCATGATGG
>VJOZ01018894.1:0-14363 GCA_009801055.1 Stichopus horrens | reverse complement strand
CACCCCAACATTGTGTCCAAGTTTCGAACAAATCCATGAAAGCATGTAGGAGGAGAAGTATTTTGAACAATTGTGGAGAGAGAGACAGACAGGTGGATAGACAGATGTTGCATGCTCGTATAAGCTAAATAAAAACATACTGGATCTGACTGCCATGAGTCCTTTTGCAATTAAAGCTTTTGTTCCTCCCAGATGCAAATTCAATTTCACTTCAAAACTTGCAAAAGATCCTTCTTAATACTGTACTAACTTTGAATTGCTTTTTCTCTTCAAAAGATCATTCAGTGCTCTAACGCTTCAAATGGTCTGTTTTTCTTTACATGCAATTTGGAAAATGCATTCAATTTTAACAACTTATAGCGCTTTAATTTGGATGTATACATTGCCTCTACTGGGTAGTGACCTTCATGTTTGTACAAAGCTGACTAATGCAGAGCTTAAACTATTTTTTTTCATTTTCTGATGGGTAATAAGAATGAGAGAATAGTACATAATGTGCAAAGGATGTTACCTGTATAGGTGAAAGCAACTGTATTTCCTAGGCTTCATATCCCTAAAGTACTTGATGCTAAACCACTTGTATCCATCCAAGCCACCAGTTTCTTATTAGCAGATTTGCCCTTCTTCAATGTTACCTAGCAACAATTCTACTGTCCTCTCCACTGCACTTTGTTAAATATTTTGTATGGCTTGTTGCGCACATACTGGTTTAAAGATACTTTCTTCCCAGTTCATGCAGTGTTTAGGTCACTTCCTGCAGAGATTTTTTTTTTAACGAAGGTCAGCTTTCAAAGCTGCTATTTTTAAGGTCAAAATTTTTGTTGTCAAGAGGATTGTTGTGTCCATTTTTAACAAGGGCAGCATATCATTTGGTTTCTATCAAAACTAATTATGATCAAACTCTCAGCAGCAAAGTGATATTCTTTGTATGTGTCAGCTCTATGGCATAGTAATTGGAATCTGATATGGTAAATAGTTGATCTAAAGTTGACCTCAAGAAAAGATCCAAGAACGTGAGAGCACAGGTATTCATGACATAAAATAGTCAAACATGAAAAATATGGACTACCAAGCATAAGAGCCACCATTCCAGAGACTTGCAGCTATGATTTTCTTGTTAAAAACCCAACACAAGATCTGATTCTAACAAATATTATTTCCCTTCAACAANNTATGGTTTCACCATATACGATAATCATCATGAAACAGGAATATGTAAAAGATTTATGTAAAAGCTTTCAATTCCTTTTCCTCTTGTCAAGCATTACCTATTCAAACCAAACATATAAAATGTTTGCTGTAGGCAGTTTTTTCGACTTCTCCTTTTATGCATTATAAATAACCTTTCTGTGTACGTATGTGTGTATATACATGTATATTATTGTATAATCCTTAAACTATTACTTTTCTCTGTCTTTGGTGTACAACTCCTCATTTGAGTCTCATTTGAGTCTACCTCCTGTATATGAATATTACCATAATTTAGCCAATGCGGTTAAATTCACACCAAGTCAGCAGGTCTCTAATAGTTGGGGGATATTTAAAGGATATTATATGAAACCAGCTGCTATAGTGAATTTTCAATGAAAATGTCATATGTACTTACAAAAATTTCAGGCTCAGGTATCGTCAAGCCTCTGAAAAAGTGATTGTCGCTGAAAATTTGCATATGTCTTGGTATTAAGTCACCTGGGGGAATGAGATAGGAAGCCTCAATCTGTATTCATACTTGTTAAAATCGCAATACTACAGTGTTAGATAACTGGTCTCAAGACATGATCATTACTTCATACACACAGTGCAGTAGATGCTGAAGAACAGCATATGATACCCTGAATAAATTAACACATCTGCTCAAGAAAAGAGTGCATACTAATGGAAAACAAGCATTCACAAAGATGATAACCTCATTGTACTAACTGAAAATTTTGCAGCATTTTACAATGTATCATCAATGATGAAATGGAACAAAAAAAAAAGGAATGAAATCTCGTTGAAGATCGATGAAAAAGTGCTTATCAGTTGGAGGTCCATCCTATTTTCTACAGTCTCTCATCATATTTATTATTCCATACAATGTATACAACATTCAACTTGACCAGAAGGCATAACAAATGAGATGCTTTGAAAGACAAACAACTGCTGCAGACATATTATTGAAAGAAGGGAAGTTTCAAATGAATGCAAATGTTACATTGCTTAACTGCGTCATTGCTGTAAAGAACAACTTTTTCACAGAACCCTCCAAACTCTTAGCATGAGGATGCAGATTTAACTCTACTTCATTTTTTTTCTGGCTCAACTCAGGTGACTGTCACATAAGGTATGTCTATTAATTTTATACATGTTATCCAACACAGTGCTGATATTGCACACTACGATCAGCAACATCCGTAATAATTACGGACTGCAGAGTTCAAAGCAAAACATCAAGCCAACTTGATCTGTCAAGCTAATCCTCCTTCTTGTCATCTACACATGTTGCCTATGAAGTATTCCAACTCCCCTTTCAATTATACTTAACACCCAAGTAAAATATGTGACAATGCTTTAGTTGCAAATCAATTAGCTGCTGTTACATCTTCAGGTTAGTTTACATTCTGCTAAGTGTTGCCATGGTTACCTACGTAAGCAAGGCACATGAAAGGTTGCAGCAACATGGAGCACACACAGAAGCTGTGCACTTATGATGACAATGACACCTTTTCAGCAGAAACATTGACATCAAAGTCACAATCGAATTGAATGCATCGTCTCATCCTTTGGTCAATCAGCTGCATGATTGAGAAAGTACGCTATTGCTGGCAAAAGAGACATAGGCATTTTACCTCACATTGTAGCAAAAGATCAATGGATGATAAGAACTCTTTTATGAAGCAATGATATCACCGAAATACCAAATGCACTGAAAAACACATCAACAGGAAATCCGTCAAGTAATTTGGCTAGCAATAACATTTTGTGGAAATATATGAAATTCTCACCTGGTGTAGAAATCTATGAGCAATGAACTCACCTGCTTCTGCGCAAGAAGCGCTTTTGGAGTCACAGATTGAGAAGTGGAAGCAAGTACTAAATATGAAGAAACTTTGAACATGAAACAGGCAGTGTGGAAGACCTGACCCATCACTCTCCAATCACTCTACTGGCACAGCAGATAAAAGTACAGGAGTAGTGGGCGCCTAGGCCTGTAACATCTTACACAAGAACCCAAAATATAGGAGCACATCCCAAGACACTCTTTACCACAGTGAAATCCCTGGCACATAAGATTTTGCTTAGCATCAGTGACTCAGGGGCCATATGTTGTGAAGTTGCTTCTGTAAATCAGGTGAACTTACCTAATGTCTTTCGGATAAGATACAACTGATCCACGTCAGATCTGCCAGGCCACAATGCTTGACCTGAGATGAGTTCTGCTGTTACACAGCCAATGGCCCATACATCCACAGGTGGCCCATACTTTGTGTCCCCAACTAACAGCTCTGGAGCCCTGTACCACCTTGTAGCCACATAATCTGTATAATCATCACCAGGCCCAGCTGATGTCAAAGAAACAAACAAATACTGTAGTATACCAAAATTTATCAGTGACATCCCCCAAAGGGCGCTAAGTAAGGTAAGTAACATGTACAAGAACAACAGCCTTGGCATTCTGCTTAATGACAGATCTTTTAATTTGACTGCTGTGTTTACGAGAATGCGGATTGTAAGTCATTGTCACATCACATAATCCTGTACGATGATAAACCATAATTAAGCTGAGCTTTAAACCTTGTGAAAGCTTCATGTTTCAATTTTTAAATGAAAATAGGGTATTCTTATACATCACAGTTAACCTGCTTAAAAAGGATCCTCAAAAATCAACACATATTTGGTACATTCCAAAACAGAATTAAAAGAAATTTCTGCTTTAATCCACTTAACAATAGTTAACATGCATCACTATTGCAGAACACTGTTGAAAGTAGTGAAGAAAGGTAAGAGAATGTATGTAGCATACAGCTCAGCTAAGAAGACTAATTAAATATTGTTTCTTAATAGCAAAATTTGTTTTAAAGTAGGCCATTATAGGTTACATTCCTCAAACACTTTAGGTCTTGCATGACCTCATCAACACCTAATTTCCTATTCATGTGTGCAGTACATTGATACATCACTGGTACATGAGCTAAGTGCTAAGCAATGCTGTCTCCAACGTCAGTTCACTGACAGCAATATTTCATGCAATCATAGACAGCATGTGCTAAATCAAGCCTACAATGATAACATCGATGGTAGGTAGTCTTCCCTACCGTGACCAGTTCCTAGGAATACAGTAGCTGTGTTAATTAATAGCTACATCTACGATGATTCTGCATTTTCATACGATGACTTTGCCTTCCTACAATGACTTTGCACATATATCAATATCTGCAATGAGTCTGCATGCCTTGACAAATGAAATAATGCCATGAATGCAATAATGTCCAAAATGTGTGAAGAAAACACCATCCTGGGACTGTTTCTTAAGTAACTAATGCAGTTTTGTGTGTTAGTTTGTAAAGGGGCAATAGTCAACTTGGGTTAGCGCAAAGGTAGATCTGCAGCGGTAACAAGGCACCAGCTATTTCTAGCAAAGGTAGAGGGATGTGCAGCAGTTGTGTGGAAACAGGAAAGTGAGGAGTAGTTGCTTGTCTTAAATGACTGGTTTTTATGATTACTGTACCTGATAAATGTTAAACAGATTATATATACGATTATAGCTGAATTGAGACTTGCAAAATATTCATCGTCTCATTCGGAAACTGCACAATAGTTGCAACAATTGTTCAATTTTTATTCTTTTTAAACATACTTCCATGCCATTCCCTTCACTTGAATCTTCTTTCATTTTGTGGTCAAGCAACATTTCCAATATGATGAGCATGCAGACTACATACAAACTGCACATCCAAGCACAATTATAACATACGTACACTGGAGTGAGCCCAAATAATGTGCTACACAATTCTGCATATCACACATGGTAAAACTGAGAGAAACACTGGCTCCTCCAGTCCTTGCAAAATTTTGTAACAGCATCTAGTTACCATGACAGCAAGTCTTTATTTCAATGGTTACCGTGGGTCAAACAGTTCATAATTCATAAGTTCATAATTTTTTGCAAACTCAATCACAAAACTACTGCCCTTGAAAAGTGCATGGAAATAAATATTTCAACAATTAGACAAACCAAAATCTAATCACACTTAAGAATTATTCAAGTGCTTGATGGAAGGCTTTGGCAACATTGGAACATATGCATAATCAACTTTGTGATGATGCAAAGCTAAGGTAATCCACAGTACATTAAGTACCAATGAAGCTGCAGTTCTAATTCTTTGGGCAGGATATTTTTCCTTTGGTATGCAATCAAGCTGCATGCTCTGTGAAGAGAATACTTTCTTAAGCAAGAATACACTATTATGAAGAGGAAAACCCTTTCATTCTTATTTTGCTCTAGAAACGTGCCAAGTTCAGGAATCGAGTTGGGTGCAGTGCCTCATACTATCAGACAAGTTCAACAGTAATTACCAATTCATAAAATTCAAATGATTGCAAAACTGAAGATGGTGTTGAAAACCCTGCATATACGTTCTGCCAGAATGGGATCAAGGTTCACCAACCTTGAGTTGACCCACTTCCCAAATTACTCACTAGTGATATCATGCAGTGTCTACCTCTTGGGCAGATGTACATCGGACCCCTCTGTAATAGTTATGACCTACAGTAGCTCGGTCAGGTTATCAGATGGAGAAAACGATATATATCTTTCATCAGTTTTTCATTTTTTCTTTTCTATGGATAAATCTCATCAATTTCCTATTTCCACAAGATTTAAAATACTCCAATTTAACAGCTGGAAATATGATCATACCAACCCAAGAAGAAGATTCATAAGCTTACAAAGTAATTTCAGAAAGAAAAAAAGAAGAAAAAACAGCCAGGAGGTGCCACAAGTAAAAATTTGACCTGCCAACTAAAAAACAAAAAAAAAAAAAAATTTGGGGATTGAACAGTTGCCATGGTCACACTAAGCAGCTCTCAACTCCCTAGCCTAATTAATTTGTATCGACAAAAGACAGCATATATACTTCCCACTGCAAAGTTTATCCTGCATGAGAACCCTGCTCTTCTCAGCTATGATTGGATGACTTTCTCAATTGCAGCCATTAAGTAAAACCAAATTCATCATTTTGGTTGGCAAAACAGTGAGCGAAACGGTTACATCACCATGGTTCCATCAAGCAATACAAAGAGCACATAATTACAGACAAAACAAATTGAATAGATGGGAAATCCTTCAAAACAATTAAGGAAAAAGTTCTTTTGGCAGTTGATCAAATTCCTAATTTCTGCCCCACCAGTTTGCAACTTAGTCTACTTGACTAAACAATTCAGGGATAAAGAATCTAAGGTAGGAACATGGCACTTGACTTTTCACCTAATTCAAAATTTCTCTCCTGAATTGTAACCTGCAATGCCAAGATATGACACAGACAGCAACTCCCACATATCTTGTATACTGTAGGCATGACAACCACCTGAGCGAGGATACACAACAATATTTACATAGCTGTCCATGCAGCCAACCTCAGTGAGAAACCCCCAAGGCATGTGTACTTTACTTGAAAGATAAAGCTAATTGTTATTCTCAAAAAAAAAAGGATAAGGGGACCTCCCTGTCTCTCAATTTCTCTCATTCTCTGTTGTTTCCTTGCTTTCGCCCTCTGTCAACAGATGGGGTTGGCATAGCAAGGGGAAATGGTTAGCTAGTTTGAACAACAGCAGTTATTCAAACAGTACTAATGGCAGTTCACACTTGACTGACAGAAAAGCCAATTTGTTTAGAGGCGGTGCTCCCATCTCAGATCTTTCCAGTGGTTATAGTTTTAATCCATGTAACAAGGTCTTGTGAATTACACGAAACTAGAGCTGACTCCACATCAACCCTAAATCCCATTTTAAACAGTTAGTGAAGTTCTCCAAAATGAAATTTGGTAATATGAAAGCTAACCACAGGTTGAAATATTAAAATTAAAAGGTCATACCATCAGGGAGGATGTGCTATGCAGCATATTCACCAGCAACAATGCAACACCAATCAACTAATAAACCATGATATTAGATAAATTAGAAGGAGGATTCACATAGGAACATTAATTAGCTAAGTATGCAAATTTGTGATACTGTCAACAGAAGCTAGTTTACAAGTGGTATGGTATATCAATATTTTTAACAAAGAAAATAAAATTCTGAGGGCACATCAAATTTTGAATAGTCCTTGAATACTATAAGAAAACAGAAGACAACATAGGCATATAAGGCAAGTCCCTCCAGTGACATCACAAATTTGCCTACTTAGCTAACTTTTATTCATAATGTTGGTGTAAGACAGGGTATTTCTGCAAAATGGTCAATATTCGATGGATTTTGATGAAATTTGTGGTTATTTTCAACATTCTCAATGACTAATTAATACAGCCAAGATTCCAAACCTCATTTTCATGTCATAGTTGCTTGCCCAATCTTAAACAAGAATACAAATGTAGCAGAGCCAGTAATCTAAATACTATGCAACTGCATGATTTTTCCTAAAGGATAGTCCATGACAACATCACACACACATTTGCCTGATAATATTACACCTACAGCTGTTGAACTGCAATACCAGAGCAAAAGCCTGCATGCAGTGTAGAAGAGTATGCAAAATAAGTTGGCCTGGAAGTTTGGGGGGCCAAAAGGATTTTCTTCAGTGATGAACCAGAAATACATCAACAAACAAACAGCTTTGTATCACGTTATATGCATACCTATGTACCTTCTTACTATTGGACTACTGTCAGAGGTGCAGTAAACCTGCATGATAAACAGTATAAAACAGAACTTAAAGGAATAACTTTTTAACAACTTGGAATCAGTGTCACTTTGTATTATGGAAGACACTTCATGGTCTTATGAATGCAAACGTTTTGCATGTCATGCCATTGTCCAGCTTTTAGGCAAAAAAAAAAGAAGATAAATATGCAATGACTTTGAGGCTTTGTGTAAAGGTATACCCTAAAGAAGATGCTGTCTTCAAATGAAGTATATATACTTGAAACTGCCATCCTGTACTCAATGAATACTCAGTTGCAACACTGGCTCCCATCACTTGGCACACTTTCTCTATTACATTTCAAAAGTTGTGCTTACAGTTGTACGTAAAAGAAATACTGCTACGAACGTTTTCCATCAGAAGGAGATGTGGAGTGTTGATCTCAGTTACAGATTACGCATACTGTACAGCAGGCTGATGAAGCTCATGTATGTGTTTACCATTATTACGTTTAATACAGAGTGGCAATAACATGAACGATAGTTTCCATATGACTGAGAGCAGACTACAGTGAGGTAAATAAGAACTAGTTTTTACGAGAGTCCAATACATTGGGAACAGGGTACCAGATGTCAAAACCCATCGGGGATCCCATTACCTGGAAATGTATGGCTTTGCATAAACTGTTACGATTCAACCAGAAACTCCCAATGATCCAGCAAGATAGCCTAAATTGTGCAACACTAGTCTGGGTGTAGCCTATTGTAATGCAAGGTTTCATCTTCCTACTGTTTTGACTTTGTGCCTTACTCAATTTCCAGGCAGTCTTTATATTGGAAACAGTGTCTCACTTTTATTTCGCTCTATTGGCAAACATATAATTTTCATTCAAATTAATGACCATTTTGTGGACAGGCAAAGCATACATCCCTATAGGCGATCTCAGTTTGTACACAAAAATTACGGACGAAGGCACAGTGTATACTAAAGGGTTTCACACTGCAGCTCGCCCACATTTAGTAGACAAGGCAACAGAAGTACTAGCAAAGATGAGCAAAATGCCATTCTTTGTGGTTATGCGGGACATATAGGACAGTTACACAGGACATATGGGATAGCGAATCACAGACGGTCTTGTCAACAAGGTGCTATGCAACGATTAAAACAATGATTGGCAGGTGCTTCGGGCAGACTTTCAAAAGTGTGGTACATGCCAGGCCCGTATCCAGGGTGGGTTCAGGGGGTTTGGATGAACCCCCTCACAAAATCTGGAGTTCTGCTCAGCCTATAATAGCAGGCCTACGTTAGCAACATATACGATTTTTAATTTGTTGGTCATAGTTGTTGGGTAAAATGCTCCACTTGAGGTAAAATCGAACCCCCCAACTGAAAGAGATGCATACGAGCCTGTATGCTTGTACAGCGCGGGAGCTTTGTAATCTCTTTTCTGTGTACTACAAGCACATGGTAATGTAAGTGCACTACATAATGCGCTTTCTGACTACAGTGACATGAAAACCCATGGTAACCCATGCAAACACAAATAAATACCATGAAAACATATTTCGCATGCAATATTTAAAATTCAGAAATATAATGCACTTCAATTTAGGTTTACTTCATTAATAGGTCTATGTCTAATGATGTGCTAATCTTTTTATGTTTCACAAAGTTTCATTAAGGAACTTTTAATGTGATCACTTGCTACAATCAAGTAAAATCATTTTGTACAATAGTTGTCAAAACTGGGCTTTTACGACAAGCAGCAAAAACCAATTGTCACACATTGGTCCGTTTCATGCATGACTTGAGTTGCAATGGTTTATATTAAGCCCAGTTGCCAAATACATATGGAACTGATGCTTGTATTTCATAGTGAAGTTTAACAATGAGCAACATTTGATGGAAAGATCAAACAAGACAGGAAATCTTATGAAGATTCTATTTGTGTGCAGTTAATCTTTTTTTGTAAAGTGTAACTGTTGCAAGTGTTAACTCCTAAAGAAATGAAATTGAAAAAGCTACTGATTTTTCTTCTGAGGATTCAAATCATTTGATGCAGGAAGCTCATCTATTCTAGTTTTCAAGATATTCAAATATAAATAATTGCAGTTAAAGGGAGCACTACTTTACTGCAAACTCTATGTTTTGCATTCCAATATTAATTCCATTTTGTTTCTTTTAAAAACCTCATTCAAATATATTCTTTGGACATCTCACTGACCGTTACACAACTGAGACCCTACAAGCTGCTTTTCAGCTTGCAATGTCAAAGTGGCAAATGGCTTCCTTTTCATGTACCAATGTGTTGTTGGCAAAAGCACTTAATTTTTGTACCTATTGGAGGTTGTGAAGCCACAACTATCACCACACACACATCATACAAAATGTCTTATTTACAATCATACAAATACAACAGCTGGCTAAACTTTTCCCACTCGCTCACTCTCAGAAGTGGTCATTTCAATTGCTTACTGCTAACCGAACTTATGCTGAGATTCAGTTAACATACGATTGACGTAACTGCAAAACTTCCTATTGACTTTACGGATGGTCCTGAAGAATTTAAACTTATACTGTACCCGGTATGGAGGATTGATTACCTCAAAATGTCTGTCTTTGATACGTTAAATACTGAAATAGGTTAAATTTCTTCGATTGGTCTGCTACCTTTACATAAAATGTATATTGATTCATTCTTTATTGACTGCTGACTATTTATTTACACAAATGAACTCTTCAGCTTCCTTTTAAGAGGATATAATCGCCAATTAATGTTAATGATAATGTTTGCAACTGCCTCACTGAAAAATGTTCCAGTCAATCATGACAATGCCTGCAGCACTATTCATCAGCTACCGTAACCGGGGTAACTTCTAAACTAACCACCTGAACATTCCTAATTTTACATTCCATGCTGTGTGATCTGATCTCTCAATGTTTGATGAGATATCAGTGCCACAAAAAAGCCAGAAATAGATCACCAAAAGGCCTGGCTTGACAAAAACATAAAATCCAACTCCACAGGCTTTTACCCTGGAAGTGAAATGTGCCCTTTTTACATCTGAGACGGCTTTCAAGTTTTTACACCGCCTGCAACACAAGATGGTATCATTTAAATAAACACCAAACATAGAACAATTGTCCCTGATGCATGCAGTAAAGACATCTGCAACCTCAAGTTTCTCCTCTTGGCACAAAGGCAAAGGACATGGTGAGAGCCAACAGTGAACAGAGGGCAATGACTTTTCACAGGGAAAGCTGCTATTATTAGGACAGCTGACAAAAAATGGTGACGTAAATATTTGTATGATACACATAAACGAAAGGGTACTATATGCTCAAGTCAGACAGAAAACATAAAATACACATTTCTAACAGTATGAAATGAAGGAGAATTACCAGATATACAAGAGGGAATTAAAGGTAGATTTGGAAATGAACGGTTTGTTCAATGATTGACGCTAATAAACCATTCATTAATTTTAATAGAAAAATCACCAGGAGGTCTTTTGTTTTTTCATTTGTTAATGACCTGCAACTTGATAATTATAGTGGCCAAATGGCTTCAAGTGTATCTCGTATGAATTGACTTGAACCTGACTTAACATCTAAATCCCACGACTGCCAGAGATGATTAAATTTTCAAGGACCTCCCACTCATACTAGATCTCAGAGGTGCAGAAATCTGCCAGAGACAGGTGGCACAGTGAGTGTCCCTCTGCAGAAATGAAATGTTTGTAGACACAAAGTCATCACAATCCAAAGAATCCAAGAAAAGATGGACAGGTTACTAAGAACTGGTGCACCACAAGACATAAATTTTCATCTGATATTCTGGCTCTGTAATATTGAACTTTTGCACAAACATTTATCTGTAGAGCAAAGGCTGGGTACAATGGCTGGAAAATGTAAAGGACAACTTTCCTTTGCCCCCCCCTTTCCATGTCTCTGTAATAATTTTTTTCAACTTACTTAAAATTCTAGCAAACCCAAAATCACACAGTTTAACTTGACCATCTTTGGTAATGAGAATGTTTTCTGGCTTGACATCTCGATGTATGCACTGCAAATAAAAAGAAAGTTGAATTTGTTACATTTACAAATGAGCTTTGCTTCATACAGACATAACTAAAAAAAAAGGAAATTTGGGAACGCAGTATCCTCGTACTCCATGTTTGCTTTCTTCAACAACTTCAAATGGGCATCAATCAAGCTCAAACTTCCTTTTTAGTTTTGTTGAGACAATCACAAGGAAATATTGCACTCACAAAGCATCAACATGGCATAAAAAGAATATATAGCTTTATCCATCAGTCTGGGCATCAATAAATGTCAGCAACAGCTTTACCGCCTCAAACAATGAGCATTAGATAAAGCACAGTAGATCACAATCAAGCTTCATTTAAAATTTGTGAAAGTTTGGGAGAACAAATTACTGTTAAGAAACAAATATTTGAACTTTTATCTGTGAGACAATTAGTTCTTGAAAAGAAGGCTACAATCCTGCTTTATTCTGAAAAATCTATCATTCAATGCCCATAAATAAGTTTTAAAGAAAAACATTTTTTTTTCCAGAGGGATTTAATCTTCACATTCATTACAGAATAGTCAAACAAATGGCACATGCAAAGGACAAATTTACGAAGTTACGGTAACTGTCCACACAAAAGAAAAGCAAGTGGCATTTAACACTTCCGTGAAAATTTTTGAAAAAACATTGAACCTTTTGATAAGTTTTGATGAAAGTCTCTTCATTCACTTTTAATACCTCGATGATACGTGGGTGTCATGGGGAAATTTGTTTTCAAAGACATCTAGTTACATCCAAAGAGCAGAGGTGTACATAAATAAAAGTAATATCACAGAATGGATGAGGTGCTACGCAGTTATTCAGTTACTGTACTTCACATTTGAAGACAACAGCCCCCATGATGTAAAATGATTCACAGTAGAAACAAAAAAATTGTATCAATCCTGCCATAATCTGTGTTAAAGCCCAGCACAGTGCAAAGCAGCNNATTTTTTTTTCAACACCTCTCCTGAATTAATTTAGATACAGTAGTACCTGGAACTTGAACCTTAGATGACAAACCACCATGTACCATTCACATGGTGACTACTATCGGAAGTATAAATGATAATGGAAAACCATTGCAGAGATTAAAGAAAGAGGTGATCATCATGGACTAAAACTGAATAACAACTTACATTGTGTTGATGACAGAAGCTAACAGCCTGGAGAGTTTGATAAATTATCTTCTTTGTGACACTCTCTTTGACCCTGCAGACGTAAAACAAGAAATATGAAAGGAAATCTCATGAAGTGAGCTACAAAAATTTTAAGAGACTGCNNTAAGTATGTGACACAATGTCTGTTTGATTTGGATGAACTTCCCTCCAAAATGATCTACTGGTGATGTTTTTGACATACATCATGTGTGAACAAGAAGCCCGAGGAAGAGGAGGGGAGGATACAGTAGAGTGTGAAGTAATGTGGTAATTGGTGAAGTAGATACCACTAGAAATTCATCACAGATGTTGACTGACCAAGAAACAAAATTATGACTAGTTACAAGGTAGCTCAGACAATATTAATTCACTTTTTCTAACTCCTATCCCATACAACAACCAAGCTTTTAAGTAACATGGTGCAATTTACATTTGAAATGTACAGACAGGTTCAGGGCCTTACCCTCTTGGGTTATTGTCCAACTCGTTGAGCACCGTTCGGTCGCAATATTCAAAAACAAGGTGCAGTTTCCGTTTTCTTCTGAATACTTCCAATAGATTCACAAGGTTTGTGTGCTTCAATTGCTGTTGACATAAACACAGAAGATACTGTAAGAATACCCAACAAGAACAGAAAAGAACGATGTTAGGCTACAGTCTCCACACATGACCAATTAAGTCTGAGGTACTGTAGTCATTGACTCATTTAAAGATTCTAAAAGTTACTTGTTTTGAGCAGTACTTTATACTACTACTTTCTCTTAATTGTTGTAAATTCATGTTACAATTGTTACCCAATATTCTAGGATACATAGAGTGGACTAAGTGTGTGGTAACAGGTAACTCAGAAAGTAACTATTCAAGATAACAAGGAAGATTCCATGTTGCATAATTACCAGCAGGCACGTGGACACCAACCTGACTACTGTACAACATCACATCATTCTCACTATTGTCATCAATGAAAGATGACCTACATACTCAGTTTTAGAACAGCAAGACACATAATTAGGTGTTTGTTACACTTCAAATTACAAGAACTCAAAAGAGGAACTGTACTTGTGGCTGCAGAATTGCAACCATGGAGATAGAAAACAATACACAAATTCAAGGACAAACCAAATTTCATTTTAAAGCATGAAATTTAGTGCATGTATAGTAATATTGATGATAGTGTAACAATATTATTACACAGTAAGCAGGTATTCATTTAAGATTCTCTTGAAATTTGCAAGTTTGCAAGTTATTGCTCGTGGCAAGATGTTTGAAGATTGAGATATCATTTCCATAT
>VJOZ01018883.1:0-13119 GCA_009801055.1 Stichopus horrens | reverse complement strand
AAAGAAAAAGACAAAAAAACATTTCAAAATTTTGAGCAGAGAAAAAAAATACCATCTTCCTTTTCACTCTTCATTTTTACCATAAAAACTACAAATCACGCATTTTTGCTTTCATTTCTGTGTTTTGTTTTTATTTTCATGAGACTCTCCAATATTAAAACAATTAACAGTATTAATCAAGCAAGCAATTGTGTTGTAACTATTACAAAAGACAAAAAAAAAAGACAAAGNNTCCACTTTGAAAAGCTAGAATTCTATGCCATAATCCCATGGAACACAAAGATGGCGTTGACTGTTTACATTTTCATTGGGGCTACAGGATCTTGGATTGCACTTGAATGACATACTCCTAACAAAACAATGGAAAAATACTTGTACTACTATGCATTTGAACACATTAAGTTTTCAAACAGTGTTTTTTTCCTTCTCCATTTATTGTGTTTTCCATGCTGTGCTATGATTTTCTGTAATTTTTTTTCTGTTTTTGGAAACGGCAAACTCTTGTCTTTAACTACGACTGTGAAAGTGCGTACATGGCGCCGCACTACGAACCAGTGCCTGTTTGGAGGTCTACATGGCTGGATGCACCTCTATCTGAAATTCTGGCAATGAGTCAAGCTGCTAAAGTCTCTCACCTCATTGGTGGACTGCCTGTTTGAGAAGCTTCATAGAAGAGTGTGTACCAGTAAGGTAACAGAGCGTATCTGTTACGGATGGCTGTCCGTATGATGGCAGTGTTTTCTGCTGGGTAGAGCCACGGCTCTCTACGTTTGGTATCTAGATGGGCGTGGGCCCTGAAAAATGGCTGATATGCTCCTGCCTACGATAGATAATGGATAGAAACAATCTCTGACCAGTGAAACTTAGAACAATGTTAATTCGGATACAGAGACCAAAATGCAAAGCAAACTTAGAACTACAGGAACTACTAGCATTCCTACTGATGAAAGATTAAATGATAAACACGATGTTCCTTTGAGGGGGCTATTTCAGAATTTATAGGAAAGCACCCTGTAGCTGTTTTGAATAGTTCAATTGCAACCCTATAGCACAATATTGTCGTCAATAGCAGAACACCATAACAGCTATTGAAATGGTATGTCAGGCCAACAACTTATATTCAATTTCAAAGAGGAAGAAATGCTCTTCATTGTGATCAAAGTTGAACTAAATTCCAAACGTACCGATCCATGTTTTATAACCCGACTTGACCTGACAAGCATTAATTGTGAACATAGCAAACAGGTGGGACATTGTAGGTGCACATTGCCAACAAAGTTGTTTCTATTTCTTTACTTGATGGTCAATTACTTTTTACGTGAAACAGAGTAGGTGGCTAACATGCTTCCATAAGGGATATGTTACATCCACTTCGTGGTGAAGATGAATATCACAGGAAATGAAAACAAATCCTAACCAAATTGCCACTTTTGTTCTCCTTTTTCACATACCAAACACCTTGGTCTGGACATATCCTTTAATGCAAGTTAAGTGACCCCTCACTTGTAACTCTTGTACTGTCTCCTTTGAATCACATATATCTGAATAACACTGTTGCCTTTGAACTTACTTGGTACCATCTTGTTAAAAGCTCTGTATCAGGATTCTTGAAAAAGCCTCCAACATCAGCTGCAAAAACCAAATTAAATCGTGTGCAATGCTGAGACGAATGATGCCAGTTTGAGGGGTAGCCTTGAGGTATAATACACTATACTTGAAATAGCAGTACACTAGTTGAAGTGTAGCATAAATGTCAGTTTCACAAAAAGCAGTCTGTACTGATTTATGCAATATGATACCTTGCAGGTGTTTTGCAATACACATTTAGTCTTGTTTGAGAATGAATTTTCTAAGTCTCTATGCATTAGAGTGACCACTTTTCTTTATCTCAGATCATCTGCAGTGACAATAATTTGCTGATTCATAAACATCACAGTGCCTGCAGTGTGATGATTTCAATAGCATGCCAATAACTATGTAGGATGCTATTTCACGGCATTACAGAGACTATGCAGGTTACTATTCATAGCATTACACAGAATATGTAAGTCACTATTTCATAGTCTGTCACACCATTAGTGACTATGTAGGTTGCTGTCCCATAGCATTACAGTCACTCTTTAGGTTGCAATTCATAGCAAAGCACTAATTATGTACATTGTATTCCAAAGCATTACAATGACTACGCAGGTATAACATCGGTTATTCTGTAAATGGCATTTTTCATAGCATTATAGTTACTACATAGATGCTATTTATTAACACCATGACAACCATATTTTGCGATATCTCACTGTGACTATGCATTTGCTATCTTAATAGCACTGCAGTGACTATAGTTCACATCTGATAGCTTCACAAAGATATTAAATGTTTGGCTACATAGAATTGCAGGGCTCATAGTTTGCTACATGATACAATGTAATTCTGCTTTGGTAAAGCATTCTTATGACTAGGTGGGATACTATATTGAATGACATATTATAAAGGTAAATCCTGATTTTAAAGTATACAGTGCATGCATAGTATGTTGCTGGTGTCCAAACTATGCGATGCAGACCATCCATCATGTGTAATGCTGCCTCTACAAATGTCTGACTAACAGCCTGTATATATATAGCCCACTTCCCTAAGCTATCCCACAATGCAATTTTAGACAGTCTTACCTCCTACAAAAGATATTCCAGCAATGCTGAGACTCAGACACATTGGTAATGATGCCTTCAGGTGTGACCATTCTGCAGCATTATCACCAGTCCAAACGGCACCTACGAAATAAACATTCAGGGGAAAAATTCGCTCAAAATTAACAACTTCTGATTGTAAATAAAGGAATTCTTGAACATAGTTACTACTAGCAGATAAGATGACATAATACTGAATGCAATTGTGGAATCTTTTAGGTCACATTGACAAAAACCACAACCACACACCGTAACGCTGCGTGCCGGCGAAGAATGCTCTTGAAAGGACGAACGGTCTCTCCCGGCCGCCAGTTCGTGCGATCTGTCCTTCAACTGTTGCTCTGTGCTGTAAGAAGAGAGATGAAGGGTAAGAACCAATTAATGACAGCATGCAAAACAATCAGAATATGGTACGTCAGTACACTGTAGACCTAATTGCTATGAAAAGTTGATACAGTATACAAATAATGAATGTTTATGTTTATAAGTGCAATAGGATAAATAACTCTATTTGTTGAAAGATTCCACCTTCTATTCAACAAGGCAAAGCTGACTTGAATGCAACATTCAATCTCTCAACAAATGAAATTGTTTGTGCTATTGCACGAATGAAAAAATCATTATTTGTTTTGAATATTGCCTCAAAATTTGGTCCAAATCTTACTCAAAAAGAGAAGAAGGTATGGCCCAAGGCTATTACGTATATTGTACAATTTACAATCCCTAATCTTGCAGTGATATTTTGAGTCATGGAACGTACGCTTGTACATGCTGCAATGCCATGATCGCTGACTCATTGCGGTGGGTTGGCATGTACTAACCCACCGTTAATCATCATCAATGTGACGATAATGCAAAATTAAGCATGTCATGTGACCACCAATCCTCCAATCAGAGGCAAAGGATATTGATAGGGCGTCGTATAAAACGCATTATAGCATGGTAGTTAGGGATGCAATGGTTGTGAGGAGACAGGTGAAATCAGTGTGAAATCAACACAGCTGATTCCAGCCATAGAACAGTCTTAAGACTTAACAGCATATGACAGGTATGAAAGGTACTGGAACGAAAGTTTTAAGGGAAATATTCCATTCAAAATGCACTGACATGGCATACAATGGAAAAAGGGTTCAATCAATGTTCAACAATTCCATCTCACCAACAAACATCAGCAACAGCTTCACCTTCTCAGAATATTATGCATAACATGAATTAAAAAAGAACCATCATTTGAATTTTGAAAGGTTGGGTGAACAAATTTTTCTTGTGCAACATAAACTTGAGTTTCTACCATGGAGACACTTATTTTACATATATAGAGACCATGAATGCCCATCACATAGAGAGAGGACAATTTAGATAAATATTCACCAAGTAGAGATGGTACCAATAGATATTAACCAGAACAGAGACGACAGATGAAGACCGCAGATATGAACCACCACACGGAGACCACCTATACTAACTTACCTCATAGAGGACCATAAACATTAATTCACCACAAAGATGCCATAGTTATCTACTAACAACAGACAGACCACAGATACCAACTGAACAGACAACAGATACCAACTGAACAGACCACAGATACTAACTGAACAGACCACAGATACCAACTGAACAGACCACAGATACCAACTGAACAGACCATGGATTAATAAAGAGACCGCATGTATTTTAACTCACCACATAGAGACCATAGATATTATGTACATCTCTGTGTTCCCATCCTCCGGCATGTTTGGCATCCTTATGCATGGTGACCTCAGGACCATTGAAAACAGAGGGCTCATTCATGTCATTCCAGGTGAAGAGATTGTATGTGGAACCCTCGTACAACTCTGGGGACAGTTTACTGGCCCACCAGGCACGTACATCCTCACGGGTGAAATCTGGGTAGCTGGATGAGCCTTGAATTGGAAGCAAACATGTCAACAAACATATAACACCACAGAAACCATGACAATATATGTGGTATATACATATATACGTACCATATGATATATATACATGGTGGATGTATAAAAGATACAGTGATTGTTTGTACACAGAGATTAATACATTTTCTAAACCGTATGCAATTTGAGGGAAACCACAAAAGATGGGGGATGGTAGAACTGACCATTTCAGTGCAGTATGTTTACGTCAGACCGCCACAGAGGAACCAGATACAGTGAGGGAATTCATCCTCAACAGTTGGAAAACTATTCTGTTAATTCGTACTGAATTGCATGAGAGAAGGGATGACTATTTTCTGAAGAGATCTGAATTACATCCAAACTGCAAACAATTTTATAAAGGTGACCTCCCTCTGAATGTCTATACCAAGGACCTCTGTGGAAGTTGGAATGAATGTAATGAAGAGAATGGACAGTAAAGCCTTCCTTAGATTCAGCTGTCTCAGTAATACTGAACAAGGTTTAGAAGGTTTGGATAAAATGCATATCTCTGCCAAAATAAAGTCACTTTTATCTCTTACTCATTCAACAGAAACAGATGGGACAGTGTTCAACTAAATGAGAGTGACTTCACTCTCTACAGTCCATCTCTAGTTGTCTCAATGGTAGTTTCAATACTGTCCTCAGTGTGCGATGAATGCATTAGAAATAATTCAGGCCTTGAACTTTGGGGAGTGAGAGCACACCACCGTTCGGATCAAATCGCCGTGAGGGGTGTGATTGTTTGCACACCTAAATAGAGAATGGGAACTCAGATAAATCACTAAAGATAAAAAAAAGACAACACACCCTAACCACACACTTAATTCCCTGAAAAGTGTGACTTTAGCACACCTTGAAAATCTTACACTTAAAGTCTGATAATGTACCTGTTTTTATGCCGCTGCAGGAGGACTAAACACTTAACCTATGAAATGCTACTAAAAACCAATGACTATTAATCTAGCAAAAAATGTAGCAAAGCTCTGGTGATACACGTGGATGGCTTTACGACATTATTCTTTTTTTTCTTTTAACAAGTTTACTTTGTCCCTATTAAAATATATCCTTCTCAAGTAAGAGTGAATTTATGTCGGTTTAGACAGGACAAACTGGAGAGGATGGACAGAATGGATTCTTGTAATCTCTTAACAATCCACGCTTGGAGAAATGTTCACCACAGATCCAACTAACTTGCACAATTCTTCAACAAAGCAATATTCATTAATAGTTAATATATAATTCATATCAATAATCAACAACTCTATAACAAACACTAAAATTATCGACACAACAAGCCGGGCTCTTTGCTACGAGCTTATAAAACCATGCCTTCTGCATAAAACATTAAATGCTGCTACAAAGGTAAAAATTAAACAGCAAATAAAAATAAGCACAGAGTGAATTGATGAAAAATATCTTCAGCAGTAAATATCATGTCATGAGAAATGAATGAGAAATTTGTACTTCAGTTTCTTGTGCAAAACATTATTACATGTTGCAGTGTAAAGAGAAATGCATGCACTGAGTCAAAACAGATTTGTTGGGAATGAATTAGCTGTAGTTATGATTGGGAACAGATGAAGTGCAACCAGCGACCAAATGCTCTAGAATGAAAACTGAGGCTTAAACATGACCCGAGGATACTTTGAAAAGTGGGTGCATGGCCTTTTAACTACGGAAAGATGGCACTTTTTCACATCTAAATAAGCATTAATAACAGAAAAATTCATTCCTCTATAACCTGATCCAAGTCAGGATTGCTACGAGTTTATCTAATCTACTTCACTGCAGAGCTAAGCTAAAAACAAACTATCCAGATAAATGAAAGACATGTAGTTATCTGCTAGAGAGTCATCATGACAAAGGAAGAGAATCATGTGACCAACATTACAGGCAGCCATTTTTGTTTTCAGACACACAGTGTTTGAGAAATCCTATGAATTACTTCCTCCTTGAGGGTTCGCCATGCTAATGACAAAACTTTCCGAATAAATTCACCAAATCTGATATCAAACAATCAAAATTTTAATACAGAAAATGTTGCTTGATGATCTTTGAATGGGAGGGCTTTTATTTACGTGACAACCAATTCGATGGGAGCAGGCACGACAACAAAGTCACGACAGGGTAACTCAGACAATCTAGTGTAAGGATAAATTGGAAATGGTTATCTTTTCTTTCGTTTTCAGCCTAAAACGACCATAACGTCAGAGATATTTTGCGGTGCTGAAATGGAAACTTTTGTGGTAGAGACAGGTACCCCCTACATAATACCAACATGGTCCAAACGGGCAAATGTACCGATGGCAAAAGGCTACTCGGTGACTCTCTGACCAAACAGAGCAGACATGTCTTTGGTATGAGTACCACCTACTTACCTGGCCAACACCACCCAGTGTACTCTTTCCCCGTGCTATTTTGAATTAAGAAGCCTTTGCTCCTGGCCTCTCTGTATATAGCATATTTCTTGCATCTCTTCAGATGCGGATCCACAGTGGCAACTACCTACCAAAGGCAGCATTGATGAAACAAAAGCAAAAAATCAGAAAGGTCGAGATGAAGGGCGCAAAGACGAGTAGGTTCAAAAGGAAAAAGTGAGAGAGAGGGACGGAGAAGTCGAGTCACGCAGGGAATGGTGTGTTTAACGAACGGCATCTACCTCTGTTCGAAAAAGCGGTGAACAAAGTTCAGGTGAGAATGTCATTGATGCAGTAAGAAACTAAGTGATTTCCACTCGGTGAAGCAAGCATGTGTGAACTTGTGGTACATTGGCATCACGACGCACGATTGTCGAATTTAGGTTTTCGTACATCTCATGGAATAAGAGCAAATTTTGGCATTACTATATACTATTATCAGCGTCTTTTTACATAAAAATCTTCGCACATTCAAGGAAAACAATCAGTCACGTAGTGACAACAGTACCGTTTAGATAAACACACCATTGACGCAGTGTAACGACTGCCAAGCAAGTTTTAGACAATGAATGAAGATGGGGGTTAGTAACAAGGAGGAAGAGGAAGTTTAGGTGATGACTTGTACCTGGCCAACACCATCCTTGAAATTCATTGTTGTCTTTGTTTCTAATAAAGTAATCTTGATCTTTGGCCTCCTTGTATAAATGGTATCCATTGTCCTGCTTGATATGAGGATCCACAATGTTCACCATCTGTACATATGCAAATTAGATGCAAATACACAGTCCATTAGCTCCGTAGGCACCTTCCACAGGTCGGCAGCTACGTCTAATCTGGAGTTTGTTTGAACAATCCCTGGTTATCACTCAGTGGAAGTTCACGTGTCAGTCTACATCATTAATCACTCCAGTTAATTCATCAAGTCATTAAGAAGTTAACTTTCAATCACATTACTATTTCATTTAAACATGTTTCAACATGCAAAGCGTAAACTTGACCTGCCAACATACTGACTGTAGGTTCAGGTGCAGGTTGATAATACCAACTCATACGATCTCTAACTTCTTTAAGTTACATGTTGGTGTTATATAACTCATATGACCTTTAACCTCTATGAATTACATGTTGGTGTTATAAATTTTCATTTTTAAACGTAATTGTTTGCACCTTTTGGTCCCTTTAATAAATTAAATCCTTCTGTTAACATTGTTACTACTACAGTATCATGCAGAAGCTTTTAACGGGTCGACAAAAAGCTGTGACCCCTTTTTGAATTCATTAGATCATAAACTGGGACACAGTTTGCATGAGATTCACAGACAGAATTCTGAATGAAATTCTGACTCAAAATCAAACAAGATGCTAGGACAAACAATTTTGACAGAAAATCCTCCAATTAAAGTACCTTGTGCATGTCAGCAAAATGGATTTGGTAAACTGTGCAACAATTTAGTCATTTCTTTTTTTAAAAAACAGTCCCCTTAAAAGTGACTGCCTCTCTTTCACTGAAAAACAATAAAGGCATGAGTACAATACAGACAAAAATGACTAAAATCCATGAGCTAAGCATGTCTCACTACAAACATACACATGCATGCTATCTCTAAAGAGGTTACCCATTCCGCCAGTAAACAACACGTAAGCGATACGAAGATCTCAACTCTAAAATGGTCCCATGTTGCTGTCAAGCTTTCATACAAACAAAACATTAGCTGTAATTACAGGAATCGTTTTAAGGCCACCCTGTCTACTGATGTTCCTGATGGTTTCATTTCTAAAATCAAGTTTCAAATTCCTTACTTGACAAATCAACTGAACCAATTCATGCAGCAGTGATTTCCAACAATAATGCCGTCAAATTAAGTACCTGGACTGGTCTACACTTTGGCAAAGATTAAAAGTTAAGATTTAAGCGCCAATTGCAAACCTTATTAATAATCATTTAAACGTAGGATAAAAGATGACCAAAGTTGTAATCCTAACACATTTCTGTCGTTTTCCACTTTTTTAAAGCTAGCTTTCATCATTTTTGATCTCTACAGAATGATATTTTGTTGGACTAGAGATACCATATGAGGACAATTCTGTAAGCCATGGCCTTCATACCTTCCTGCCCTTAGAGGCAATATTGTCTTGCATATCAACTGGATTTGGAAACTTGTGTTTATCCCAAGTCATGTATCTGTAAGAACAACAAACCAAAACATGACAAAACAGCAAGCAGTGCTGCTGACATGACACACTTGTGCTAAAAATCAAAATACTCTAACAATTCCAGATAAAACTTGGAGAGAAGACTGCCTTTTGTTAAACATTCCAATACTTCAAGCAAGCTATAAATTCAAATAAATTGCAAATAAATTCACAAAAGTGAAAAGTACTTCTGGTAATGTGACAGACTCTTCTCCTTCATAGAACCATAAAATTCCAACCATCCCCCTACTTTCAACCAAACAACCTTACTTTCGGTGACAAAAAGACAGTTCAATCTTTCAAACGACTGAAAACTGTCGACCAGTTCATGTGTTTGTTTTTCCTCTCCATACAATTCTTGTTAAGACATAAACAAAAATTACTTCAGTTTAGGTGAGATGGTCAACATCTTCTACGGATCCTTCCCTCTCCAATCAATTTTAAGTTTTAAAAAACTATTCTATTGTCGTAAATGGAGACATTGCAATCATGCTCTCTACAATATTTCTGCAAGATATGTTTAGACAATCTCATATCGTTTGACAATTCAATCACACGAAACGAGCGGAATCGGTGACTGAAAGATTTCTCTCAAACTAGAATATACTACCATTTGATTGTCAAAGAACGCTGATGTATCAAGGATTGTTTACCTCTTTCCATTTGTGTGTTCAATATCCAACCAAATGACATCATAAGGTATGTCGTGCTCGTCGAACTTTTCATCGACTCTGAAATGAAAGAAAGATAATGTTTAACTTGCATTTTCCTCACATAAAAGAAAGACCGTTAGAACAGGGCATATCTGGGATAAACATATTAAAAGGCCTTTACATGTAATCAAGCCAATGAGGCTAATGTCATCTCAGTATTATTTAAAGTATACCTGTAGAATGAATTAAAAGGGAATAAAACAAGCTGATAGAGCCAGAACAACACAATAAAAAACTTGTAACTCTTCTTCTTAACAAAATCTCAAACCTATTTGTTCAACATAGTACATCAGTGGGGAGAGTTTTTTGTTCTCAAACTTGCAAAATATAGAATTACAAACCTTTATAAAAAAAAATAATCACATAGCATTTAAGTGATTTTCAGAGTGTCTAAGCGTCTACTCACGTTTTGACATCTTGTTCATCATTGTAGTTCCACCTGCACTGATGGTAACCCAAGGAAAATAACTGCAGACAAAAGAATGGAACAAGAGTCAAAGACCAAGCCAGTATGTAAGAAATCTGACAACCACTGTACAATCCTAAGGGACAATGCTTGATGATAAAGAAATACTACTATGATGGGGTGTGACTTACTGCAGGCAGGCAGGATTTGACTGGAGACCAGTAAGACTTTCTGAGCTACTCGACTTACTTGAGACTGGTAGGGCTTTCTTAAGACTGGTAGGACCTACTGTTAACCAGCAGACATATCTGGAACCAGTAGGGCATAGAGCAGACCAGTAGGATTCACTTGACCCTTTCGCAGTCACCTACGTAATATTACGTATCTCGAGAAGTTTCCATTCACAGTCATGTATGTACGATTACATAAAAGTTCAATGTTTCTATCTGTGTAGTTGGCTGGAAAGGGCGGTGTCCAAGTAATGGACACTAGCTGTGAAACGGCTGAGACCAGGAGGACATACTTGAGGCCAATAAGATATACTGGAGATCAGAAGGATTAAATTCAATTCTAGGAGAACATACTGCACTGGAGGCTAGATGTGTAAACTGAAGACCAGTAATATATACTGGAAATGGGGAGAATTTATTTGAGACTGGCAGGATACACTGGAGACCAGTAGGACAAACTGAAGACCAGTAGGTATTACCTAAAACGAGTATGACTTACTGAAGACCAATCACACTTACTTGAGACTAATAGTACTTTCTTTTACATTAGGAGGACTTAATTGAGACTAACATGACTCACTAAATATGTAGAGGATTTACTGGCTGAATGCAGGACTTACTACATCAAAGGGAAAAAAATGAAAACATTAATTTGTGATGGTAAGAACTATCTGGATATGGCTAGGACTCACTGGTGGCAGGTACGGCGGACCAGTTAGAGATGCATACTGGCGAAAGATATCGTCTGGCTTCGGTCCCATCAAGAAAAATACGTCAATAATGCCACTCTCAGATATCCAATGGGTGTTCATCTCGGGGACTTCCTGGTCTCCTTTGACATAGTCCATCATTCTGCCAAAGACACTCTAGAGAAGAAAATAAGAGAGATACACCATGACTAAAAGGCATCAATAAAATGGTGATAAGAAAGATGGAAACACAAAGTGTTTGCTACCACAAGTATTGCACACTAGACAAGTGATTCAACAAATGTGTGAGAGATAAGGCAATTAACTTTTTGTACAACTGCAATGGCACATGGCAGTGCTTCCACATTCTGAGGTTACTTTGCCTGAAATGGAATGCAAAAATACCTGAAACCGTTTCCTCATTTCCTGAAATTTTCAGTAAATTGCTCGATGCTGCGCTAATTCACCGACCAATACAAAAACAATGCAAACTGACAAAAAGCGCAAGGGAAAATATTCCCTCAAATTTCAAAGTTATCAATGGTTTCTTCAAATTCCCAGAATTTCCAAAATTTCGTGAAATTATTGCTCCTCCTGAAAGTTTCCTGAAGAGCTCCTACATTTGCCAAAGTTCGTTCAAGTGGAAGCATTGCAACATGGTACGATACAGTATTAACACAGCAGTCGTGTACACCGCTACAGCACTGAACAAGGCTCGAAATGACCAATGACAAAGACAACGAAAAACCATCCTGCCCACTGTGTTTGAAGAGATATGTCTGGGATCAGAAAACACACATTGTAGTTTCAATGAGGCAACCATGAGAATTTTTTTTCCATAACATGAGGATATGTCACGAGCTTGGTCTCTGTACTATTAAATCAGAAATGCACCGTATCATCAATTAAGATGTGACAACCACCATATACACAATGTTTGCTAACCTAGGTTGGTAACTAACAGGCATTATGCATTCAACATACACACCTGCATGGTGGAGATGAGATGCTTCCAACCTCTCTTTGAGATTCCATACGAATATGTTTTTTACAAATTAATCCTTGTTGACCCAAATGGGTTTCGGTGAATATAATGGCTTTCTCATTCAAATATGGTACACCACTACACATTCATAACAACTATCTACATGGACCCAACAAATATCATGTCGGTACAAGCTTCCTTTCGTGAGATACCGAGTTTAAACGGTTTTCAAAATTTTGGCCGCAAATGAACTTTGACCGCCACAAAAAACACAGGAGAGGGTTCTTGTACTCAGTTTGATGCACCTACATAACATCTGTCCAAGCTTCCTTTCTTGAGATTTCATGTTTACAAGGATTTCACAATGTGACTCCTGTTGACCCCACATGACCTTTGACCTCTACCAAGAACAATAGAGGTCCTTGTATTCAATGTGATACACCGCCATACTAAATATGAGATCTGTCCGAGTTTCCCTTCTTGAAATACTATGTTTAAAAGGTAATGAAAAACACAAATACAAACACATACACTGCCAGGTGATTACAAAGGTTATAATTATCATTGAAACTGCCAAAAATAAAACCTCACAGACAGCACTAACTGCCCCTGCCCCTTCCCTTTTCCTTCCCCCTTTTTTCTTTTTCCATTGGCGACCGTCCTTCCGTTGCTGGTTAAAAGACTGAGTCACAGAGAACCTGTATGTTTCTGGTTGTAACAAGAGCCCAAGGGCACTGTGGTTCCTTGCACAAATGGAGATGTTAATGTCAATTATGAAGTAAAAGGGAGCATATTGCATTATTTGTACAAAAGCCCATATGGCCCATTTTTGACAGTGAAACCTCCCAACGTAAAATAACAT
>VJOZ01018882.1:0-16146 GCA_009801055.1 Stichopus horrens | reverse complement strand
CAAAAAGTTCTACTTTAGCTGGAAAGAATCCCAGATTTGTTTGTGTAAGATAGTTTGGAGTCTTATAAGGTGTTATGACAGTTGTAGTTCATGGACGTTGTGGAGGAATACATTCACATATCAATACCAGGAGGTTACTTTTTGTTGACATAGAGGGCATGAAATTCATGAATGCACAAGGATTTTTCAGAAGTGTGATAATTCATCTTGAAGTGTATGAATCAAGAAAGTCATTTGCAGTTTATGAAAGTGATGTGCCCTATGATGAAATTGAGACTAATCAGGAGGAAGAATATTTCAATGATATTTAAGACATATGAGGCTGGGAAGTTAGGTGGACTTGTTGTCAGAAGGGTATGTTCATAAGAGGAATAAGTCCGAGAAGCCCATGTCTGTGAATCTCCAACATGTAAACTAAATGATGAAAAGGCCTTGTGAGCGGTGAAATCTGAGGCACCGGTTTCCCTTCTGGCTTCAGATGGTGAGCGACATACACTTTCTCTGTTTCTCCTTTTGCCGATTCAGATCTGAAACACAATCACTGCCATTAAATGAGCCGGACACTCTCAGTGTGACACAGAGAAAACTGCTATCAGAACTAGCAGGACTGGAGGATCTGGTAACAACAACTGACAAAAGCCATGAGAAATTATCCCTACAGGTAAAATGTGTGACAGTGGTAGGTGAGGGTGTGGGGATGGGGTGGTGAGGAGTGGATGCATGTATGGGGGTGAGACAGGGTGGTAAGGATGGGAGGAGTTAGTAGATAAGGCAGACGACATATGAGGTAATCATCAAAGACTGGTGATTTTTTGCAAACATTAGTGAACTCTGCATGTTGCCAGAGAAAGTATCCCCCTAAATCAGCCCACACCACCCATTTGTTCTTCACCCTGTCATTTGTGAAGTAATTATTCTGTCATTTTATGCCATTCACAGGAAAGAGCAAAGTGTTCCCCTCTGATTTCTTGAAATTCTGCTTTAATGTGAATTCATTCAGGGTGGTAACAGTGTAAATAGAAATCTAAAGTATATAAAACACTGCAATTGTTAAACACTACAGCTGGCACCGTTACTATCTTCCTCTGTCGATCTCATCACCCCCACTCTTATCGCCCTTCTTCAGATGTACATGGCGTAAATATACAGTGTGTGTGAATTTTATCATTATTCTGTTTTGTCTGCTGTCTTACGTCATGATGTACAAAAAGATGGTGGTGCTTTGCCAGTCATGCAGGAACAATGTTTCGTTGCTGTCAATACTCTGTTGCAAGGATACTGTAGTTATCATTCATTTGTAGTTTGTAAGAATCCTCAACTCCTATTGGCCCATTTTAGTCAGGTGACAGTAGTTTATACTTGGATAACCGCACAGTAATTGTAGAGTAAAATCACAGGCAGATGAATGCAATAAAACCATAGATCAACATTGGTTTGTTTGATGCACAAAGCAATGTGGTGCTTTATCAAATGCACAGGAACATTGTTTCCATGCTGTTAATGGTGTTACTTTTCTCAGGGTTTATTTTCACTGAAAATGTAATTATTTTCAAACCCAAATTGTCTTTTGTTTTCATTTTTTTTCCATCAAAATCTTGCTGTGTATGAATGAACAATGTTTATCATCTTTGGACCTGGGCATGCACTTTGTGGGGTTAATGCTATCACTGGATGCACTCGGGCTCTGCCTTTGTGCATTGCTTACATTAAACGCTGATAGTGCATTATCCTTAATGCACAGTCCCGCATTGATTGACCTTTAAATGACTTTCAAGATAAAATGATAAAGTGAACCTATCCACTGCCAGGTCAGGTAGAAGCTGGTCACACTTACAAGTTTTGGTATATGAAAATTGTTGGTGACCATTTTCAGTGCTACTCAGGGTTTCTGAAAGTCGAGTTGCTAGAGAGTTGCTTGGGGTTGCTCATGAAGGCCTAGTTTCAATAATAATGGGGCTTGTTTTGCTCATGATTGTTTTACAGGCAGTGCTTTCAAGTTCTTCTGTTATGGGAAATAAAATCATGGCTTAAATTTTAATGACACCTTTGAAGTTTGTCATTTTAATCTGTTGTATGACAATAATTTGTGGTTGATGGTACTGTTATCATGGTACTGTTATCATCAAGCCCCAAGTGGTGGGCAGGTATTTTGAGTAGTGGACGGTTATGCCTGCCTGTGGTCACCATAGCTACAACCTTGATTCAGAAACCAAGCCCCTAATCATCTGTAAAGAGAAGGAGTAGGTCAGTCCTTCATAATCACAAATTAAGCCTTTTGGGGCACTGTGGTTGTGTATCACATTTCTTTCTCACTGAAAACTAGTAGACTGTCACACAGTTCATGTAGCTAATAGCCAGATAAAACTGGGTGGTGGTTGTTTTGAAAAAAAAGTAGTGGCTAATTTAAGGTTCCTAGCAGTTTTTCCTAGCTGTTTTTTTTTGACTGGACTAGGACAACAGTAGTGGTCATTGCAATGTTCTATCCGTGGTCAGTATTTCTATTTCTTTCTTATTGGTGGTGGTGCTAAGTTGAGTGATGGCTCAACTTGGCCACTGCCAAACACTGTAGCTACGACCCTGTGTCACACTGTAATGTCACCACTTCAATTTTTCATTGTACATAGGGGGATGCAGTAAAACTATGCATTAAAGAAAAAATGAAAAAAAAAGTGACTGGTTCTTAAGTAGTGTATAACATAAAGCGAGCAATGACTGACTTAAACCTCAGATTTCATAAAATCAATTCCTTCCTTGCAAAAAATTATTACTTCTGGTGAAAAGAATAAGTTACCTGGCTGTATCTACCAGCCAGTGCTGATTAAAAGACAATCTGTCACCAAGATTAATAATGCAGTAGTAGGTTAGAGAGTCATTAAACTGGAAAAGAAGCTGATATTGTTGTAACTCAGTCAACACAAAGCTTGGCTGTGTTTGTTTTCCAGGTTGATGAGCTACTGAAGACATTGAACCAGGTTCAACAGTTCCAGGAATCAGTTGACTCATTTCTCTCACATGAGACAAACGCCCTGAGTGAGTTTTTATCTGTTTCTAGATTTACATTTTGTTCGTTATGAAAGATTTTGACTATCTGTATGTAACTTAATGGCAGCTGGTCTCTTTGTTACTTCTTATTACATATGTCTGTGAGAGAAACCGGTAACCTCACTTGAAGTGGTTTACCTACGACATCAAAAGATCGTAAACATGTCCATTGATCAAACAGCAGTGAGACGACATCTTAGAATCATTGTCACTCCACCAGCTTTGTTTGAAATCTATGCACACTAAAAGATAAATGTAAATGCATCAGTTTATCTCTCAAGAATTTTATTGAGCATTTCATCAATACAATTAAAGTGACCCAGATTTTGTGTATCAGGGGGGTGGGAAGTTATTCAACAGAGACAATCTGCTTCAGTGAGATAATATACTCTGTTTGCAAAGTGCTAATATTTTCTATAAGCACCTGTGTAGTGGAGTTAGGGGAAATGTGGTGTATTTGAGTTGGTGGGCCCTGGGAGCAAAGCTTGTTATCTCCAAAAGAAAGAGTCACTTGTTTAAGAGAGAATTAGTAGTTAACTCAAGCTTTGACCATTTGAGATTTTTTAGTTGTGAGAGGTTAATTGAAAATAGTGACTGACAAGGTGTGGGATAGTACTGGTGGTTGATCCACCTACATTGTGCTTGATTCGTATTTCTTACATTACAGCAAAGGAGTCATTTCAAGGCCTCACTGATGTCGACGATCCTCGGAAACTGCTCAAGAAAAGTGGAATATGACATGGATCAGACTGTAACTGTATGGATCAGAATACAAATGCATGGATCAGATTACAACTACAGGGATCAGACTATAAGTGCAGGGATCTAGATTTCCTGGGAGGCAGATTGGATCACCGATGGGATAAATGTATCAAGTTTGAATCAGACTTGATCAATTGTGTTGCTGAAATCAGAAGTGAAGAACTTAAAGTGATAGTCCTGGCATTGGAAATGTCTCCACTGTTTTAGAGGCAACCAAATGCTGTGATAAGATTGCTGTTTAGACAACCAGGTCAGGGGTTTAGCAAAATGCAAACTTGCTGTTAATAGAACATCTTCAAAAGGAAATAATGGATGATGGCAATTACATTCAATGAACATACCCCAAATGAAAGTGTGCCAATGGTGCAGTGACCCAGATAGATAAGAGCTTCGACAAAACTATTAATAGTACAATTAAATTTTGAGAGAACCACAATTTCCCTGTAAGACGTTCATTGGACAAAGAACTGAACTTTCAACACAGGTTACAAAGTTGTTGAATAGATTAAACATTGATTCAATGGATCAAAAATTATTAAATGGATTAAGAATGCCACAGGGTGGACTGCATATTACTGTTATTGTCAGATTATATTATTTAATGTTTATACATATGATGGAATCACCCCTGTGTGTATGGATGATGTGAAACAGCGCTTTTTTTGGTTTTGTCTATTTAATGTCTGTCTCAGTTTGATTTTTACTTTCAAATTGACTGCAAGTTGAAAGAGAAACTGCAATAGGCCGTCTTCTCTGACAAATAACGTAATGTCGGTTGGCTCGCAGAATGAAGCATCAGTTAATGAAACTGGGTTCCAGTCAAACATCCCCTTGAATTCAGATTTAATCTGTTACCCACAAAAAGTGAATACAGACATGAGGTTTATTCAGAAAAGGTGCCTTTCAAACCAAATGTTTTGTGCAAATATCCCGAGCAGTCGCTCGTTTCCACTGTGCAAACAGGTAATACGACGACTGGTTTTGTAATAATTATCAGAGGTATTTTTACCCAGCATCTGTCCTTATACAAACCTTACCTGACAGTGATTTTTCCAGCAGCTTACAGGTCTTGTTTTTGCCTATGTCACATGTTTTGCTGTAGAGACATGTGGGCTAAAGGAACACTCAGTGAGACCACTTTGTTGAACCATGTACAGATACAGCAAATTTACAGTGAATACTGACAGTCGAATAAGAAAATATTACACAGGCTATGTCACACATAGGGAGAAGTTACAGATGATGTATTTAACAGGTCTGTCCAAAACGTAACTTGTACAAAAACAATTTCTTTAATAATTTTTAATGTCACAGTAACATTTTATATAAATCTGTAAAATAAAAGACAGAAAACTAATAACAAGGTTACACTCCGCATTTTTATTGCACATGTCTTCGTTCTCGTTGAGTAACTATAAATGTTATGACTTGAAGCTGCAGTTCACATCCTGTGTAAATACCTTACATGTCCCATGACGATGCATCCAGTCAGCTTAGACTGTTTCAACCTCCTAACAATTTTTAAGCACAATCATGGCCACCCAATGCTGATATCAACGTTCAGCTGTGTTGCCTGAGATGGCTACAGTTTCATTTAGATGGTGGCATGTTCTTGTCCAGTTGGAGCCATTTGGATCTAGAACTATATCCCCCACCCCCCACACAGATTTTTGAGTGGAGGGACACTACCATATTTGTTCCCTCCCCACTCACTTATTATGATCTGAAAAGAAACTGTACTAAGTGGAAGTGTTAATTCCCAAACCTGTGATAAGAAATTCAAGCTGAAAATGGCAATGCAAGAGAGACTAGAGACTAGGAAGTGATTATTGTCTCTCCACGCTATATGCCAACCAAAGGTGGCACTCCAATTAGAAGGAGTCATTACTGCTTCCCTCCCCCCACTTCAACCCTTTCCCTGCAGCTCCTGTTAACCCCCTCTGCCACAGAAAAGTCTGGTACCGTCATTAACAGGAGAAAAGCTCCTGGGCTAGATTTCCCCACCCTCCCCCAATCTACTTTCAAAATTAAATGGACATCCACCCACGAGACAAGCTTAAATGCAACAAGCAGCACTGCTGTCAAATATTGCAACTAGAATTCAAGACAACAGTTCAAGACCACTGGTTTTTAATTATGTCAAAGTTACAAAATTGTGGAATTTTCTATCAGTCACATTAACAAAATGTGTTTGCTCAGGGAAGTTCTAGTGCAAAGTTTTCTTGTTCACATTACTAAAAAGACCAAATAAGTTAACATGGCTATCTGTAATCCACTTTCACCCTGTTCAGTTTCATACTGTAGAGGCTGACACAGCTGATAGTTATGCCAGCAACTTTCTGGTTTATGCATTTGACATTTACACACAGCAGCACATATAAATATGGTTACTGGATAACTGAACACAAACATCTGTGGAGTTGAGTGTTTGCCCCCTGCCCCAGTTGCCTCGAGATGACTTCACTGGAATACATGTATTTCACAAATAAAAGGCCTTTTTTATATTGTTCAATCTGCAATGGTGACTGCTGATAAAGTCACATTTGTAACCTGTTACACAATAAAAGAATTCCCTTGCAAGGTGTCTGGAAGATAACTGACTGAGCATACTGGAAGAGAGACAAGCTAACTTGTGAAACCTGCCATCATTTCTCGAACATGTCAGTATCAATCCCACGATTGACAAACGTTTCACTGCACGTCTTGCTTCAGTAGGTCCCAATGCAGTGACTCTTTACGCCATGACACATTTATAGAGAAAAACGTTACCACGGCTGATGGTCGCAGACTTTGACACCAAAGTGCGTGAAAAACTTAGCTGAGCATGACTGAAATGCTTCTCTTTTGACGAACTGGATGGAGAACCTTCAAGATTTCTTCGATTCTTAAGCAAGCTGTGTTTCCCGATGGTCAGTTGAGGTTGTGCACTTTCGTTACATCACACGACTTTCTGTCCGTCTTTGGATGTTGAAGGTACACATTTGTGATAACACAAGTTGCTGCTTTTCGGTTGGCTAATTTTCTCTCCAATTCTTTAATTTTCCTTACACAACTTCCTCCGCTATCCTTGATGTTTACCAAAACGCTGAATAGAAACAATATCAATCTGCTGAACAAATGTTCATCACTTTGTGGAAAGTCCTACGTAAATCCACAACTGTTTCGTCAGGCCTTTAGTGGGGCAGGGGGGCACTGTCTCCCCAGGGATTTCCCCCTTAGAGTATACAAAGTTACTACCACTGTCACAAGTGCTAGTGAGTCTGCCCCTCCCCCCTTCCCTCTTTAAGGCCTCTACCAATCTGATCAGGCTACAGGCTCATGCATATTGAGCCAATGTTTTCATGAACTTGGTTGCCCTGCAGAATTGCTTGCAAAGTACAAAACCAAATCATGAGCAAGACCTCTAAAAATTTTCTGCTGGTCAAGTGATAACCATCAGTAGCCTCTTCAGAGCTCATGCGAGTTCTGCTCTTTGGTCCTTTTTTTGCCATGTCTGCTCTTTCTCCATAGTGTGTAGTCATGTTTAACAGCACTGGCTCTAAGCTCTAAGATGTGGTTGATCCTCCTGACTATCTCCTTGGCTTTGGCTGGGTTGGCTTCAAAGTCATACAGTTTGAATTCATGAGTGGGACTCTTAAATGTTAAGCGAAAGACTGTCTTCCCTGAAAATGGGAAAGAGAAATGGTTTAAAGAAAAATTGCAAGCAAATTTTTTGATACTCCATTCACAAAGATACAGCCTTAATTCAGTTGCAAGACAGATAAGGTAAATATTCTTATAATTTCACCAATGCATATTTCATCCCTAGGAACAACCTTGCATGGACAAATGTACCCCCTTCATATAATTTACATTTAAGGGGTTGTGACTCCCTTTGCAAATTGATCCCATCCCTCACATATCACTTACATATAAAAAAAAAGAACAAAGAAGTCAGGCTAGTACTTCCATAACAGTCTGCATAGTGTGCACGACCACATGTCCACATAGTGTACGTAATTACATCTTTGTACAATGTCTGGTACGTGGGTGCTGGATATTACACAACAGCACTGAAATAAAAGATATACACACAAACCAGACTGCTTGATTGTTATCACATCACAAATGTCACTCAATTTCATGGATTCAAGCCTACCAGGTTTTTCTTCCAGTACTTTGCAGGCTGCTACCCTGTCAGTCTCGATGGTCGTGGCCTTCTGCTTCGTCAGCAACTTTGCGGCTGCGTGTTTGTTCTGCTGTACGGGGTCGATCTCCACCTTTTCTCCAGAGATACCTTTGTCAATATGAAACGGAGAATGAACAGAACATGACGGTAACAACCAGGCCTTTGATCTACAATATGATTCATTACATAAATTGGAGGACAAAGTTCACTGTGTGCTAAAGTAAATTACGTCAAATACAAACCCTTCTCGTCAATCCATTTCTGTATGTTACAAACGAATAACTCATCCAGGGAAGAGAATTTCTGCTGGTATTTTTGCAAAAATAACTACTGCTGGCAAGGTAACACCCACAGGCACACAGTACATCCAAATGACTCCACAAGTGTTACTGTTGTGTTAGTCCAACTACTCCCATTGTCATTCTTATTTAAAAGTGGAAGTTGCTCTCAATGACAGGAAGTCATTCTGAGTGAGATTACCTTCAATACTTTCGTCCTTCCAAAATATCCCCGACCATTACCACATCTTTATCCACAAGTTGCATTCTTTTACTTTCAGAATTTGACACTATTCTAATACATTTTAGGTTCTTTTGAATGACACCAAAGCCAGCAGGAACTTTTTTCACACCATTTCAAGAGGTTTTCTTTGATATTTCAATTTTTGCACATTCCTTCAGGAAAAGTTTTTTACAACTAATACACATGAAATACAAGAAACTAGTTGACCTAATTGAAAAAATCATCATGAAAGTAGGAAAAATGTGAAATAAGATTGTAAAAAAATCTAGAGGAAGTGGAACCAGAAATAAATTAATATATATAACTTCTGATCTGGTCCCAATGGAAATAAAATTTGTGATTAGGTGCTGACAACATTTCTGTAGAGAACTAACATGACTTGGGTAAGACGAAGCAGTACCATAATACCATAATTCAAAAGTGGTAAGATTGGGGTATTGCAAAGAGTTACAAGAACATTAACAGGCAAAAAGGGGTATAATCCTACTAATAACACCGACTACTTTGGGAACCTTTTCAGTAATTTCACAAATATGGTCACTCCAAGTTAAGGTATCCTCAATTAGCGATCGAAGAAATATGGTGCAGTGGGCAGGTCAATAGCACAACCATTTACACATATATTATTATCAGGGGTATCCCCTTTAATCCTGGAGAAAATTAAAATTTTAGTCCTTTTATATTTATACATGTTAAACAGAGGCTATATTTATACCTGTTAAAGAGACGGTATGATGGTGGGTCGGGAGAACAAGAAGGGAGGAAGGTGTGAATTTGGTGAAAGATGTAAGTCTTACCAAGCTGTATTTCACTGGTGGGACGGAATTTATGCAGCATGTTCACTCTAAATGATTTATACTGTGTGCTGAGCACGTAGGAGAGTTCTTGACCGGAACCGTGGCGGATTCTGTCACTGGGTTTCACGTACTCCCTCTTACCTGAGAATGCGACGGGAGGATAACACGTTGTAAACACATGGGGGAAATATTCATTGTGTTCATTGACAACTGAACGCTGAATTGAATGTTTTCAGCATCATCTTCTCTTAGAGTTCTACTGATGAACTGATAAATGAATACTCTGAAGATTAAACGAATCGACTATCAAACTGTCAGTCATAACGGGGTTTGATTTGTAATAAGTGAGTGATGTACCTTGAGAGAAATTGTAGATCTACTTAGAAACAAAAGTAAATATCCCCCTGACATTGATTTATCCAAGGCCTACACTAAATGATGAAGACGTCTGCAGTACTTCTCCCTGGTTGAAATTAAGTACTTTATGGCATTAACCGTACGCTGATGACACCACAATTTTACGTCCCTGCATCGCTGATGATGTTTGAGCTGTTCATGGAAGAAATCTTAATTCACCAGGGAGGTGGCATGAGTGTTTATACCATCTTAATCAGCGACTACCCTAAACAGCTTGTAACATACTTCCTGTAATTAAAAGGCAGGATGCAATTCACTGTGGAGAATGATTACCCTCAGGGTGCCTGTTAGAAGTTTCAAGCACGAGAGACGGCAATCTCGTTCGGGACGACGGGGCAAACATAACCTGGCGAAAAATTCAAATAGCTTAAATCGGAGCTTTATGACGTGGGGAGGACTCTGGCAATAATTGATGGACGCGTAGGCAACTTGTTTCGAACATCAGTCGAGAGAATGAGGTGGAAACGAAGTAGATTGATTACCGCCTTCCATCGTGTTGTTTTTTGTGACTATGTGCGAATGTGAGGTGAACATACTATGACAATGTGGGCGATGGAAAACCAGACAGTCTGAGAGAAGAACTATATCTTCTGACATAAAACTAAAGCAAGGTTATTGGCTAGATATCTGTATTATGTACAGGTTCTGAAATGATCTTGGACTGTCAGACATTCACCCTTACAAAGATCGATGACCTGAAATGCTAAAAACTAGCTTGAGAGCCAAAACAGTTGGCTAATTCCAAATTTTTTCACCCAGTTGTGGTGTCCCAAAATATAATGACAAACTCAGAGTTTAGCTTTTCTATCAGTTTTTCTGTTGTTCTGATCAAATTTATCACTGTCATAGTTTCATCGCTTCACTCACAATTTTTTGCAACATACGTGATTACAAACGCATTTGATGGGGGGACTGCACATACAAACACTGCAGACTCTTACCCATTTAGAGTGAACTTTTATACTTTATGCACAGACTGTGAGCTGATTTCAAAATGCCACTTTTAAGAAGCCAACTCCAGTCGAATTCAAGAATGGGTCAGGATCAGCGAGGCACATACCGAGGGACTCCACGAAAAGGGGTCCTTATGAAATAACATTATTGTGTCTTTTGGGTAGGGTGTTCCTGACTGAATCCATATGTCGGGATGAAAGTGACCACAACAATTGTCCTCCTTCTGTGGGTTAAGCTACTGTAGTCTCGTGGACAACTGAAGTTGAAAAGGCTCTCACATTAGTAATTTGTGTCTAGGGGCACCTTCCCCAGGGTTGAAGTAGGCCTAGTACTTGGCATACTAATTAAATGACTTACTGTGCTCTCTGACCATTACAAAGTCCATACATCCAACAGCACTTAACTTAGCATCTAAATCTAGAGGTACCCCTGGGTCATTAAGTTTCTCCATCAGATAATCAGGACCTGAAATGAAACAAAATCAAAAAAAAAAATCCCTGATGACAATTTTCATTGTACACTCCAATACAATGGTACATTTTTTTATTTAAAAAAGTATTAAATTTCGATTGATTTTCATAGAATCAGAATCTAACTGTCCCTGATTCAATACATATGAAAGGTTTGTCATATTATGTAGGATAAGGCAGAAGGCACCATAGTAACTTGACTCAATATACATCACATGTTTGTCATACATATAGGCCATAACAACAGGCACCAAAGCAACCTGAGTCAATACACATCATGTTTGTCATACATATTGACTGTAACAACAGGCACCATAATAACCCAAGTCACCTGGGTCAATACACATGATATGTTTGTCACACACACAGGCTGTAACAACAGGCACCATAGTAACCTGAGTCAATACACATCATACATTTGTCATACACAGAGGCCATAAAAACATGCACCATAGTAACTTGAATCAATACACATCACACATTTGTCATACATATAGGCCATAACAACAGGCATCAAAGCAACCTGAGTCAATACACATCACACATTTGTCATACATATAGACCATAACAACAGGCATCATAGCAACCTGCGTTTATACACATCACACAATTGTCATACACAGAGGCCATAAAAAATGCACCGTAGTAACCTGAGTCAATACACATCAGATGTTTATCATATGTATAGGCTGTAACAACAGGCACCATAGTAAAACTGAGTCAATACACATGACACTTTTGTCATACATATAGCCTGTAATATTGGACACCATAGTCACATGGGTCGATACATTTGTTGCCATGCATTACACTCTAGAGAAACAGTTAACTTTGGCATGTTGTCACTGAACTATGGGAGCAAGAAGGCAAACTCTTCTCTGTCACTATTCCTCTTTAGGGGGCTGGTGGAGGACAAGAAAGCTTCACTGGCATTTTCAATAGAACAAAGACAGCAAACTGATGTAGATCATTCAAAATTGACAAACATCTTTGGAGGGTAGATGATGAATATTTACAGGGGCACTCGAATGTTGGAACGACATTCAAATTGTAACCGCTGGCCTCCATTCCCTCCCTCACCCACCCCAACAAAAGTTATACCTCTCCCACTTTTCAGGGTTCCTGCAACTTAAAATAATGGGCCAGGCAATATGCAAATATTCTTGTTAAGTCCATAAAAAATATGATACTACATGTCAACAACTTTCAATCTGCTCTGAGTCTTCCTATGTAGATACAGAAGGTTTGAAACCACCCAAATTTTTTTAATATGACATAGAAGTCACACAGGAATGAGGGACAGCAATAGTATTGGGCAACTTTTACCTCATCATGCTGTGANNTTATCTCTTATTTATTGTAAAACGGCTAACTACTTCAGTGTCTTTGTGGACCAAATGGGTGCCACTCTCATCGGAAAATGGCTTGGATGGTCAGTATTAAACATTCTGAATCTGTGACATGTACTTTGGGATGGTCTGGAGTATTCATTTAAGAAAAATAAAACTTCATGGCATTTCCATGACCATGTCATGATTTTTACATGGTCATTTCAAGATCATGAATATGAGAATTTGATAGATGGATAATGGCACAACGATCATGATGGCAAGGTAATTTTTTCATCTCATCGAAAAAATTAGGGGTCTGGGCTAAATTTCATAATTTTCCATGACTTTGGTCATATTTACAAAATATCATAACTTTTCCAGGATCTGGCGACTGAATATAGAATTTAATGACTTTTCCATGCCAGGGGAACCCTGCTGTGTTGTACCTCAAAGACAAAAGGTTGATGTATCACTAAAAATACAAGGAGACATGCTCTCCCCTGGAGACATAAAAACTAAATGAGCCAAATTTAGATGTCCCACACTATTGGAGTCTTACATGAATGTGAATTAATGACTTCCATGTTATTGCTAATTAAAACTGAAAGGCCGTACCTGCGGTGGGAATGATTCCCTTCCTTCTCTTCAATGCCTTGTTCATCAGCTCTCGAAGAGTGACGTCTGTGTTCTCGATGGCGAGCTTGGACTCTCCGTCCGAAGATTTACTAATGTGGAGAAATGAACAAAAATCAAGACGAAAAAAAATGGAAATTGTGAGTGATTCATGATGTAATTATCGAGGACGCAGAGAATTACTTGAGGAACAGGAGGAGGACAATAGAAGAAAGACAAGGACATCGCATATGATGACGATTGAGACGATGTCCACCGAGAATTCTGTGGGTCATTGATTATCACTGTAAATCAACATGGTGACCTAGGTTCTAGCTAGAGCATTCTATGTGAGGGCTATAATGTGCTATCAGTGTTGTAGTATGAACACCATCCTAGTAATGGGATGCAATACCATACAATGTTTGAATACTCTATGGAATTGTTACAAATGAACCTGCAGTTTTGTAACATTTTGTAAATTGTGTGTCGGTAGGTAGCCTGATGATTTGCCATTCATGCAGGTTGGCAAATGTCAGTGCCGGTTACAGTTGGACATCACCAGCCAGCATGGCTATCTCCCTGGTAGTGACATTTGGTTGATTAGCTGATTTGGAGACCTTGGTCTCATACAGACAAACATAGGTATGATCTCCCATGCTGGATAATTTGCCAGTGGAAAACAAAGAAGCAAAACATAGCTATCAATTACTTTCCTTTCAAGGTAACTTTTTCGAACAACTTTCAAGAAATAATTCTGTAGTAATTTTTCCACTGACTAGCTACAGATGACATGGGGAAAAAGAGGGAAGTCCCAGACCATGGTGTGAGTCCCAGCATCTGAACTCCTCCCGGACTCCTTTTTGTGTGTGGTACTGAATCAATGCACACACCAAGTATTATGATAAGTAGAACAATGTGGCATATCCAATTTACAACTGATCACAAATAGATAAAAGCTGTCCACATGTGAACTCACATTAGTCTGCCACATTATATGACAGTGCCACCAACTGCTATCACCGTAGTGACAAACAACACAGAAGACTGCAACATCCCAACATCATTCACATGTGAACTCACGCTTCAGTAAATGTTCACAATTGTTCATCATTCTCTTCAACACTTCCCGCATTCTGTCCCATTTCTCCCTTTCAAGGTCATAACATGCTTCTTCGGTTAATACTCTAAATTTACTGATGTGAAGTCATTTACTACATCAACAATTCTTCCTTTGATAACACTCTTACAACCTGTTCACATGTTTCCTCCAACTTGATAAGCTACTCGCATGTGAACTGATGTTTTTATCTCCGAGATTCTCAATGCCATAGCACTCACATGTTCACTATTATAGTCTCGTCCTTTCCGGATAGCTTAGAGTCATCGTCTGGTAGGACAGGCTCCTTCTCCACCAGAGCCAAGGTACTGAAGCCAAACTTTGAGATGGCTTCTTTGTTGTCCAGAGCCGGAAAGTCATCATCGACCTCACCGTCCTCCTCTGCTATCATCAGACAGTAGTTATCAATGGTATCTCTACGAGATGAAGAAACAAAACCAACATCATCTAAAAATTTCAAGGATGATTTGTACAGAACAGTCTTTGTACCAAGTTCCAGACTCTGACCCGAGGACCCGCAGTCTACTGATGTTCGAGTACCTGGGTATGCAAAATACAACTTACGTTAGGCCTATAACTTTGTTGTGAAGTTATCATACATTTTGCTCTGCACGTTAATATCTTAAATATGGGCACTTCGATAAAAGTGCTCCAATGGTCACATTCTGAATTTTATATTAAGGTGATTAATCATCTTTGTAATATCTATAGCACAGTGCAGTGTTCACTGTACACAAATACTACTATGGTTACTATTCACTGTTGACAAGTAATGCAAAAAGTATGCAAAAGAGTTATCAAGAAGAGGCCTACGTCACATGAGCTTAAATATGACATCAGTCAACATTAATGAACAATGGAAGGATTAGTTTGACAAAAACCAGGGTGCAAAAATGCATTGTGGTTTTGATAATGCAATTATGAGCCTATTTTTCTGAATCGGACAATATTCGATTAGGATGTGTCATAATCTGTCTAAGCTTCATGTAAAATATGAGATCTGCACCAGCTTCCTTTCATCAGATTTATCATGTTTTCAAGGTTTTCACAATTTGACCCCTTGTTGACTAGAAATAAACTTTGACCTCCACTAAAACCAATAGGCTTCTTGTACTCCATGAGAAACAGCTCCATACTAAATATAAGGTCTGTCAAAGCATTGCATCTTGAGATAAGATGTGATACTTTACAAAAATTCCATAATGTGACTCCTATTGACCTAAAATGACCTTTGAGCATCACCACAGACAATACGATTCTTGCGCTCAATGAGATACACCTACATACTCAATATGAGATCTGGCCAAACTTTCCTTCTTGAGATATCATGTTTACAAGGTTCTTGGTGTTGACCTCAAATGACCTTTAACCTCCACCAAAATAAATAGAGATCTTGTACTTGATGTGGAAAACCAACATACTAAATATGAGTTTAATCCTAATTTCCCTTTTTTTGGGTATCATGTTTACAAGTTTTCACAATTTGACCTCTGTTGACCTCCACCAATAATGATACGATTCTTGCACTCAATGAGATACACCTATATACTAAATATAATATCTGTACAAGCCTCCCTTCCTTACGAAATGTACAAGGTTTTCCCCTGCTGACCTCAAATGACCTTCACCAAAATATATAGGTACACAAACTTAGCATGGTACATAAACATACTAAATATGAGGTTTATCCAAGCATCTACTCTTTAGGTATCATATTTAGGGGTATCTCCTTTCCTAGTCCCCGGCAGTCGGCAGGCAACTACTCTACCCCTTGTGCTCCTTCTGAATATTCCTAACAGCCTAGTGACCACAAGCAGTTCATTGAGAAAGTTAATCAGGCAGCTGAGGGTAAAGGCTGCAAGCAGGTAACAATAGCTCTCATAGCAACCAGACAGAGAGTGACAGAATGGCATGAATAGCAGCACAATAGAGCATAGCAACGGTAAAACCA
>VJOZ01018861.1:0-16546 GCA_009801055.1 Stichopus horrens | reverse complement strand
ACAAATGCGGAAGAAGTAGGCTTTTGAAAAATGAGACAGACATTTTACCACACAGTATCACATAAGCTCTACCCACACTTCGTGGGTTGAGCTAAAAATGGGGATTCTAAGCCTGCACAGCATACTCTAGATAAGGCCTAAATAACTGCTTGTAGAACCTCACAACAATATCCTAATGGGGGATTTGACTTCAGTCCAATCGTAGTCGGTTCCCTTTTCTAGCAGCATCTGCAGTGTCTAGGAATTAACAGTTAAGGGGGTACTCCTTACTCATTGCATGATGTGCCCCAGTTTCATAACTCAACTGAAGCTAAAAATTCACCAATTAATGTAATATAAGAGAGTATGCTAATGCATTGCTTGGAAGTGGATCCCAAATCCTTCCCCCAGCATGCAACCCTGGCCAAATCAAACCAGTCCGTAGCCAGTTTCTGTGGTTCTTCTTTCTTTTTTCAGTTGTTGTTCTGGTCATTGTGCACTGAGAGAATGTTAGATACGAAACCAGAAAGTCAAAAGGCTTTGTGATTCCTTGCTTACAAGGAACTCCTTACAAACATGAATTATCCATAAGACAAGTATCAGATCAAATGCAGTTATTATTCTTGACACACCACAAGCCTTTAACCCAAATTGACCTTTATTTTGGTGACCTGAATGACTGTGACATTTGACAGTCACCAAAAGCAATAGTGATCACCTACCCAGTATCATCCTCAGGGCAAACACACATACACACATGACATCAGGAAATAGATTCCTTTTGCCTGCTGCAAGGAATAAAAAAAAAACATGTTCTGATTTATGAATACAATTATACCCGAGTTCAAGATGTTCACAGGACACGACACAGAGGATATGACAACAGGTTCCACTTACGTTGCCTGAATATATATTATTTACATACTGCATATAATGTATGATTACATCTGACATTTACCAAGTATACAAAATAATTGAGTAATAATATACCTACAAACTGGATGCATGTACCAATTACTACTACCATAAGCTCTCACTTTACCAGTACTTCACCTCTCCCTGTACACGCTGAAATACCAAACATCAAGTTTGTCCATTTTATCAAGTATGTTCATTCAACCCAAAGAATCCACTCATGGCAATGAAAGCACTTGGTTTTACCCCTTTTTTGTGTGTGTAAAGGACCAACAATGCCAATAGTTTTATTGACTTACTGATCGATCATGCGCTAATGACAGATCGCCGAACGGTTGCTCCCTCCCACCAAGATGAAAACAACCAGAGTAATATGATTAATATATTATTACAACATGTATTAAGGTAACTGTACTGATTTCGGTATCCTACTTTACACTTCACAATAATACCAGATCCAAGGGTTAAATTAGGGAACCAGTATTAATTATTGCCTGGACATTCAACCAGAGATACTAACCTGGATACTCAACAAGAAATTTATGGTATATTTGATAAGAGATTTAGCCTTGATATTAGAGTAATCACTGATGGGCTGGATGTTCATGAAATGGATATTTATATGCTTTGAGCATTACCCCCCCTTCCCTCAAAAAGAAAATTCAGAAAAGAAGGGTTATAAATAATCTTGGACAATGCAATCATTGGCAGCATCATCCATTGGCTGCACAACAAACTTGGCTTGGAAATATATCCAGTTTTTTTGCATATTTCAAACAATAAAAAAGGTATATATTTAATGACCGTAAAATTGTCTATACAAATATAAGTTGTAAATGAAACCTTTTAGAAGGAAACAGCCTTCAAAATAGTACACTTTTCTTGCACCTAATCACATATGGGGAACTCAATTATTGAAAAATTTCCCCTCACCAGTATCAATATACCAACATTGTGGCCTATCCCAAAAAAGGACTTGGATTCCACCAGTGTTTCTAACAAACCACGAGATGAGATAAGTGGGGACTAGGTATATTTCAGGATTCACATGAAATATGACACCTGTATGTGCCTTCATTTATCTTGTAAATGTTTTTCCACAAAGTAAAATATTCAGTATATAAAACAGTGCAGTTCATTATGAACATACAATTTGGCAACAGACTTGAAATTCAAGAAGATAAATGAAGGATGGTGAAATCTTGAAAAAAAAATCAAGAAATCAAAGATAGCAAACTAAGGCCACACACATCTCTAGTTGATCTAAATTCTGTAATATTTGCACAACCAACATAGAGTTACCCTACCCTAGAGTTTCCCTACTCTAGAGTTACCACTACCATAGAGGTACCATTACCATAGAGTTACTCCTACCATGACTACGTAGTGACTGACAGCTCCACACAGTAACCTCCAATTGGATTACTACTCAAAGATACCTCCTGACTGTTCATTGTTTTTATTGTAATCAGAAAGTGGAATGTGCCTGAACTATTGATATGTGAACTAATTCTGTTATACTAGCAGACAAAGGAAGCTGCAGATCAAACTCAAAGCAACCAAAGTTTTTTCTAAGGATTTCAAGATGAGTCTTAAGTTATATAAGAAGGAATATAAGCCATACTGTCATGCATCAAATAAGGATACTTAGAAAACAATATCTAGCTATCATTTTCCTCATGTAACCACAAAAAAATTCTACCAAAGCCTGTCTAGGAATACATACTAAACAACCAAAAATGGCTACCAAAGGAGGGTAGGAAACACAACCTCTCTTCCACCTGAGGAAAGGGACATTTTAGCACTCCCTCTGCCCACAGTACAAAATTTCATCTGTGTACAAAATGAGATAAAAAATGAGTGCAGTGGTAAAAACATATACTGATCAACATAGAGTAGAAACGTCTCTTGTGTATGCAAAAATAGATGAAAGTGATGCATTATAATGGTTGGGTGTTGAAGGTACACAACCAAACAAAATGGTTCAATAACATCAATCTGCAATATTCAGGGCAAAAGCTTCACATTTACAGATGTTGTTCTCCTTATACACTCAAATCCCAAATCAGCACACACAAGTTCAGAACAAGTGAGAGAATGTCTTGAGGATTTTTCACATAGTCTAGACCTTTGAGTTAGTTTGGTGACTTTAATAATCAATTTCCTTGCTTGCTTCTTTATTCCTAAACCTGCTACAAATAGGAAAGAATTTGGATATTTGACAACTAGTTTGTAATCCAAAAATAGAATAACAGCACTCATTTCATAACAGTGGTTTGCATAAAACATTCTTTGAATATCTGTCACACATCGATCAAGTCCCATCAGATAAAGGTTTCAACAACTCTCTCATTGCTCTTGACTAACAAACTCCAATAATAATAATAATGCTCTAATATGAAACCTAATGTCTACTTTGAACATTAAAATTTCAAAGTCCCTTCTTCTGTTGGTCAAAGGTCACGGATATCAAGCAAATAATCTTGATGATGTAATTGATATGTGAATGCACAGTCAGTGGTGTCTGATGCAGAGAATGTCTAAACATATGATAGGGTTGTAATAAAGACACATGGTTGATTCACTTAATAGGAGTAAAGTGTTAATCAGTGGAGCAATAATGTAGAATGATTGCCACCAATGCAGATCATACTTTGACTTCATCAAAGTTTAAGGCATCACTTATTTCAAGATGGATATTATTAGACACCAAGATTTAAAATAATGTAAAGAATGCATGTTTACCAAAGCCAGCAAAAACAGACAACAAAGAGAATACAACAGGGAGAATAGCTCCTTTGCTCTGGTATGGACAAAAATGGTTTGACAGTTCACATTGACTAAAGATTCGCTGCGCAAATACTTCTGTTATTTTGTTTTTTCCTTATACACAGAGGTCTTTGAATAAAAAAAGCTAAAATGCCAGCACATAAGTATTGTTCCAGAAGCAGACCCTTGTATTACCACAGAAACCAACAGGACCAAAGAAGTAGGTTTACATGACATCTCAAAGCATATTTCCAACCATTATGAGCTAACAATTGATCATTGATGGTTGTATACATGGGACACATGATCTTACTTCTCAATATCTCAACGGTGGTTTCAAACTTTCACAAGCCTAGAAAATTAATCTTTCACGTTTCGTGTGAATTTCAAACAGGCCAAGCTCACAAACTTATTAAACATGACAGGTTTGTATGAACGACACTTCCTTTGATGCTCAAATTAGTAACCAGAAATGCTTATCATTAACTCAGCACTGATTGAACGCTTAAAAGATTTCATCTATTGTTTTTAATCTAAGCCATTAAATACACAGACATTCTAAAGGTGAACTCAAAGTTTAAACAAGATGAGAGGAACGAATATCCCAATAGGCTAGTCTGAAGTTGGAAAATGGGATAAATTTTTCAGTTTCAGTATTTCAGAATGCTAAGAAGTAGTTTCATACTCTTCTTTTTCATGTACAACTTCCCTTCAAAGAGGAACAAGCTTGCTACATTTCCACCATGTCTGGAATTGGTGGGTCTAACTGATTACTTTTTATCTGGAGAGTTTAGAAAATAGTGTTTAGTGTACCATTCTTTTGAGGTACTCAATTTGAATACATCTCTGAACACAAGAAAAAAACAAAGAAGTTAAACCACGCAAGGCACAGAATACATCACAAATATTGCCTAGCTTATGACACGTCACAGTATTTCTTTACCAATGTACACATGTCGTTGAGAAACCGACTGACTCCGAGATGAGTGCTGAAAGATATTTTCCTGACTGCAGTTCTTATTCATTCCTTGAGATGATTTACTATGGTCTGGTCCTAAGACATAGTCCATTTGTCCAACCATAGACCACACTGGAGACTTGGATCTGTCATTGTGTCTGTATGAAGGTTCCAGATTCTGTGAGGGATCAGGGCGATTACGTTTCTCATTTACCAAGGCATAATCACCTCTGACCCCATCAGATGGATTTGTTGCAACATCGATAATACCTCTCCCAGAGAGTTCCTTGCTCAGTCTAGACGGAGGAGGTTCGATGTCATCTTGACTCCACTGTGAGATCAAATCAAAGGAATCGTAGCTGCCCACGGGTGAAACCGAGAGTCTCGATCCTTTCTCAGTGCGGTATTGAGCTGAAGATTCTTCAGGAGATAGTAATTCCTGTTGTGATCCTGCAGGCCTTCTCTTGCGCTGTGCGGAATTATCCTGTCTATGTACAACCAAGTTTTGATTATCATTCAAATTTCTTTGAACAGATGCTGTTTCGTTTTCTCTGTTGGGCAAGCCTCTCTGCGCATCTGTCCGTGCCATGATATTTTCTGATGACCATTGATCACTCTGGCTTGACCTCAGTTTAGGTCTCGCTCCAGAACGTGAGTAGACTACCTGTTGATATGAAGGCAGAGGAGGCTTTGTGGAATTTGGTACAGAAACGTCTTGCTTGCTGGAAGGATCCTTATTAGCAGTGTGCTCAATTATATCTGGACCAGTATATTGTCTCTGCTTTAGAGGTTTGGGTTTAACGACTCTCTTAGCAAGGACCTCTTCATACTGAGGTGGTTTCTTCCTTTCTTCCTCCTGTATGAAAGACCGCAGACTGTCCAGGCTTCTTCTGTCTGATGTATCTCGATTGAACCTGTTGGATTCTAGCCATGCTTCTAGAATTGGTTGAGATGGCTGGGTTTGCATCGCTGTAGTGCTTCCTCCTACTGGTAAGCCTCTAGCACCATTACCACTTTTAACCTGCTTCATCTTTGAAGTATGCAACCCTCTCTGGGGCTGAGACTCTGGCAACACCTGACTTGTAATAAATACTTCATCATCATCCAAATCATTCACCACCCACCGTCTGCTATCCAAAGCTCTTTTATCTCTAATCAAATCAGGAAGACTGTGAGGAGGTTGATGAGAGCCAAGGTTCCTCTGATTTCTCCTAGTGATAGCCTGGTGATAGGTCGGCAGCCTCTTTCCAGGTTCAAATGTCTCTGCCTTCTTGATACTTCTTACTGTTGCCTCTCTTATCTCATTTCTGGAATTATTTTGTCCACCTTCTGATGGCCTAGTTTGAGGAGAGGTATTAAAATTATTGCTTTCATGTGACTCCTGCTCCACTTTGTCTGTCCTGTTTGAGAGAGGTCTATTGCCATCCTGTGGAATGTTTCCTTGATTTTTAATGTCTGCTAACTGAGCTCTCGGTCTTTCCTCTGGTTCCCTTTTTAATCGATCCTGTGAAAAGCTGATATCATCTTTTGATCTTTTCTGTCTACTGTTGTCTCTGTATGGTCCAGGGACCTTCTCATAATCCCTATCCCGCCTCTTTTGCACTAATGCAGGGTTAAAGGTGAGGTCTTTATGACCACTTTCCACTGTAGTTGGTCTTGTTGTGTTCAATCTCACCCCATGAGGCCAGTGGTCAGCAAAATCTTTTGGCTTTGTTGCCGCACCTTTCTCTGATGCAGTGCCTAGCCTTTTTATCACACCAACATTGTCTCTTCTCTCCTTGGAGCTTTCTCTTCTCACAGGTCTGTTTTTTTCATATCTTGAAACCTTTGGTTCAGATGAAATATTTTCTCCATGACCATTTCTTCCTCTCATCCCTTCTGGGTTTCTATAGGTTGCATGATACTTCCCTTGAGGGACTTGTTGTACCTGTCTGAGTGGGTGCCGAGTGGAATGTTGATGTTCTTCCCTTGGAAATTTCTCTCTCTGGTTCTCTCCTCTCTGCTGCAAATTTTTTAGGTCTGTTCCTTTTCCTACATTTATCCCATCTCTTCCTTTTCTTGGATGAGGTTGATTCTCTGATCTTATTGGGGGTTGAGTGTTTACGCGAGGAGTAGCCTGTTGAGGAGGTCTCTTATGATTAGATGGAGTGGAGGAACCAACCGTAGCACTGCCATTTTTCGGATGGATTCTCAACTGTGGCTGCCTTAACGCAGGCTGACCCTTTTTTTCATTACGTCCTGTGTGGCTAGAATTAACTGGCAAAGTGCCTGATAATTGTTCAGGTGGTTTACCTTTTGGATCAAGATTGGATCTTGGTGGTTTAGGTGGAGGCCTTGAAGACACAGGAGCCTCAGGATGATTCCTTACTGAATTTGGGAAATGTTCAGAAGTCTGTTGGATACCATGGTTAACATGAGCTGTAGAAACAGGTTGGTTTGAAATAATGTTTACCGGAACTGCAGAAGCTGATGTACCTTGCACTGGAGTGGTGCCGATTTGAGCTGTGGAAACCGCTGCACTGTGCACAGAGACTGAACTTGTGACAATGTTGTGTGGTGCAAATGTGGTTCTTGTAGGGGGTGGTAAAGTGGAATTTACAGTGATGTGTGGTGAAGATGTGGTTCTTGTGGGAGGTGATACGGAAGAATTCACTCTGACAGTGGTGTCATCTGTTATTGAAGGTGCCACAGGAACACTTCCAACTTGATTTCTCACAGAACTGTCACTAGTGGTTGTCCCATTCCTTGGTATATTGGAGTTCCTACTTGTAGGTTGTTCAGCAGCAGCAGCAGCAGGAGTTTGACTGGCAGATTGTTCTTCTGCTGCTGTGCTGACAGTGACCAATGGGATTGTTGGTGATGCAATGGTCCTTACCTGTGTCCTTTCTGTTAGACTAGTACTGAATAAAACAGTAACATCACCAGCTACTGCCTCTGCATAGGTTGGAGGTGGTTCTGCTGGTATGAATGTCTCGGGTAAACCTCTGTCTGGAGTGGATTCCAACGGGCCAACATCCACCCCTCTCTCGGAGTAAGGGGGCAAAATAACTGGCCTTCCTTCCTCCAAATGACTCTCTCCAAGAATGCTCCACTCAGGAATTGCAGAACTGTCTACTCTTATAGGGCTTACCACTGGACCTTGGGCATTTGAACTTATCCTACGGAGGGGTTTGTTGCCACTGAAAGGACGCTGAAAGAACATCAGTATTTTACAGTTGATGGATGTCAGTAAGGACCCCTTCACAATCCGTGGTGGGGTGGTTACTATGCAGGCAAGTTCCCATCCACGTCTTCCCATGGAATGAATCACTGTGTTCCATGACGTCTTGGCATGACATTCCCTGAAATCTTCAAATCGAGTCTGTTAAAAAATCAGAAAGTTGAATTACTTTGAGATTCCTTGTCAAATTTCATGAAAAACAATGGACAATATGCACCAGTTTTTGAGGTTCAAGACCATTCTCTTTTGGAGATAAATAGTTACAAGGTTTCCAAGTATGATGTTAAGTGACCTCACATGAGCTTTGACCTCCATAAAAATGTGAGATTATCTCCTCAAAAAGAGTTACTAACAGTCTGAAGTTCAAGTAACATTCAGTTGCTGAGATGCATTAATGGGTGTTTCATATGATAAACTCTGATGACCCCATGGAAGTCAAAAGGGATCATCTATTCACAATAAACAACCTTCTTTTAAGGTCTAGCACCGTTTTTTTTTTCACGTTTACATGGTTTTCAAAGTATGAACTCTATTGACATTTGACCTCCATAAAAAATGACAGCAATCATCTACTCATCAAGAGCTACCAAAACTAACAGTTTGAAGTTCCACCAACATTTAATTGCTGATATATCTTCCTTAATATGTTTTCATACTTAATTACTTCCATGAAAAACATAAGCAGATCATTTACTCACAATGGAATACCTACACATTAAGTTGAAGTTCAAGTGCTTTCCCTTCTTGAGATAGCCCTGTTTTCAAGGTTTTATCTACTCACTAAGTGCCAACAATAACATACTCAGTAAGTGCTGACAATGATTAACATACTCAGTAAGTGCTGACAATGATAACAGTACTGAAGTTTGTGATGGCTTGGAGCATATTTTACAGATCGCCATAGGTTTTCCTCGGGGTCTGGGGTAATGTCCATTATTAAACGTAACCAGAAGGAAAAAGCCCGAAGCTCTGAGGTATTGTTGAATTGTGGGGTTTGAAATGAACCACTTCTGTATCTTTAAATGGTATTGAATTGGCAAAACTGGTCAAACACTGCAATGTTAACTACAATATTTTGAGACTAACCATCAATTTTATGATTGACAGGTAGAGGCTGTGATTACTGAGCAGGATTTCTAGGTGAAGGGAGAAACAATGAGTTAGTGCATAGTGTACAGGAATATTTTGGGTTTTGCAAACTCTCTAGATAGTCAAAATGTCATTTCTCAGGTGTTATAGGCTGTACGTGTCCAGCCTTAAAAGAGGAATATCATGGCTACACTTTGAAAATAGTCTATGCAAAATGGTGCTACATATTTGGGAATTTCCAGCAAACCTCTCATGCAGAGTGGTTCAAAATCCTCAGCGACAGTTTGAAAAAAAAAAAACTTTTGTCGGTTAGGTATACGATGACGTGAGTAGGACGTATATTCTGAAATTATCACAGCAATGCCAGGGTCTAATGATGGGGAGTACATATTGCCTATACTTCATGGATATAACACATGAAACCCCTATCTGGGGTTTTTCAGCAGTGGCTGGTGGGCTGGGGTGGGAGCCTGCTCTGAGGGTGAAGAGCTTTTGTGTGCATGGAGCGTACCCGAAAACTTTTGGCCCCAGATAGTAGGAAATGCACTTTTCACTTCTCCTGGGCATCACGTACCCAGCCTTGAAATATGGATCTTGTGTCTTCAATTTCTCAATATATGAGAAAAAGATCATTCTATGGATAAATGGTAATACTACTGATTGCTACCATCTAGAATATGCTATTGTAATTTCCTGGAAAGTTAATTAAAACAGTTCTTACTTTCTAACCATAACAGGTTTTTCTCTTCTTCTTAAGAAACTTTCAACTTTCAATCTGGCGCAATTACAATCACTTTTTTCCAGAGAAATTACGTTTCCAGAAAAGTTATTACAAAACAATTTTTGCTTTCATCAATTACAGTTTCTTATTTGCTGTGACAACCATGATTGCACGACAAAGTAGAACTCGTTATTGTACCGATAACTGTTGAAAATGATAGCCAAATTGAAGGGAAAAGAATGTCATATGATGATATTTTGATAGATCGGGGAACAGCATGGGATGAGTATGGTTGGTCTACATCTGTGAGAGGGTTGCAAGGAAGGGGGTGTCCCCATCCCCTTTTTAGAAATTTTCACCTACTAGGCAAACTTAGGTGTAATCTAGTCAAAATGTGTCAGCCTGAGACATACCTGATATTTCACATTTACTGAGAAATTTTTTGATTACAGGTAACCTTAGACGCAACATTTGGCACCTTTTAATGTCATAAAATGTGCTAGGCTGAGATAAATTCTAATTGGTATTTCATCTTTTCTGATTATCATCACTCTGATTTTACTCTTTTTTTGGAGGAGGACCGCTGTATGGTCATGAGCGTGCGAAGGACATTCCCTGCTTTTTGACCAAATTTCACCTAGGCTAGATATTCTTTATTCCAAAAGTATGTTTAAGGAATTAACTCTTAAGGAAATATGACCTTAGAAGAAAATAATTATAAAATCAGTCATCAGTGTTAACAATACTCCAAGAAAAGTACAGGGAGGGGGGAAAGATTTCAAGGGTGATGTTCTTAATTCATTTAGAGCTGGTTCAGGAGAAACAAACAGTAAGTCCAAAATCAAAGCATGCTTCCCTCGTAACTTAGTCTTGACTGTCAAGATGAGTCAGTCAATTCATTACCACGTTTTGTTTTACCGCTGAACGTAGACATTGGTGAGGTTGTCATAGTCTCTGAATGAAAGAGATTTTGTGTCATAAGATCTTGCTAGCAGCACTCTAAGTGCAAAAACTGGAAAACGGTATTTGTCGGTTCTATGTCACCCATTTCCAGGCTTGTGGTGAAGTCCAACTTGCAAAGTGTTATACCACAAGTAAGGAAAGGAAGTTTGCACTGGCAAAACTGTTCTGTTATCAGATAGAACTGTACAAAATTTCATATAGTACTGCCAGTTTTCTTGTTGGTGGAGAATTCCTTTAATAAATTGACAACACAAATGAATAATCTGCAACTCTCTACATACATACAGCTGCAGAAAATGAGTTATTCTTTAGAGAGAAGAAAGATCACTCACATATGATTTATGAAGATAACGAATAATAACTCCCTCCCATCTAGGTGATGGATCATTCTCGTGGTCAGCCTTCTTCTCAAACACCCACACAGAGTTCATCGTCAGAGTACGGGAAGGGACGGTCACTGCAAGGTTGGAATAAATAATATATTTAGGCTGAGTGCATAAATCAGATTGAAAGATGTGTTGTAACAAACTCAATTCCAAAGGGATGTAAGAAACAAAAACAAGAAAGAATGCAGAATGTTTTTCTTGATCTAAACCATTTCAAGCTTAAAGATTCAGATTCCATAAAAGTAATTCTTAGATTACAAAACCGGCAAAAATACGTTGAGGTTTCACTGAATTCATAACACATTTAGAAAGATTGTTCACTAGAAATGGCCCCTGTAAGCTAATTGTTGCACACCACTATTATTGTGTGGCAAAGAGAGGTCACTCTGCAAGAACTCAAAGCTTAGCCCCTAAAGACCCTAGTTGGAAACTGGGAAAAGTCAATGTATTAATATTCACTTAAAATAGCATGAGTTTAAACAAAAGGATAAATGTTGATGTTATTAGTAAAATCACCAATTCCACTTCCAAAGAGGATTCATAGTTTAATATGCCTGCCCTTGCAAAATGACATGTAACATGACAGTCACAAGAAAGGTACTAAAGAAAAAGGTATGAAGAAAAGTTCAGTTTTGTCGTATCCTTCCTATCACCTCTCCTTCTCTAACGACTAGGATCTAACCTAATTGTGAAATGCTGGCTACAACCGATATTTCATAGCTGAAGTAAAACAAAACCAAAGCAAGGCAGAGAGGATTTTCATCTAAATTACTAACACACTAAGAAAACCCAAATACACCATTTGTAAGAATTCTGAAGAATCAAATCACAATACATTATTCACATAAAGAGTTAGTCAAGTAAATGTTGCAGGTAATTCCAACCTCTGTGCCTGACAGAGCTGTCAAACAGAATCTCGACTAGTTTCCAACCTTCGCTGAGAAACGTCGTAAAATGTGAAAACCAATCACACTCCAGGGCATCTGCACTGGGATTAGCCTCTCGATGCCAAAGAACAGGCACACTAATAGCCTGATAGATGAAAAATGATGGGGTTTGTTGAATGGGTACATCGAAGAAGACGTCAACTTCTTGAACTAATCAAGAGAGATAAAACAATAAATTTCATTACAATCAGGAAACACTGGAGAGTTTGTACAATGAAACTTTATTACCAACACCAAAGTTTATGGGAGTGCCTTAATATTACATTCTTATTAGGGACATTCATTAACTTAAAGGCCATGTGACATGCATGTAGACAAAGCCTGGCTTTATTCACAAGCCAGGTCTTTGGTGGCCTGAGCTTGAAAAGCTAGTAGCTTCTGTCCGGTTTCCCCACATTCTTGATTGTGCTATTGTACTGCCATGTCAATTTGTACTGCCATCTGTTCGAATGTGGAAATGAAGCTGACCAAATCAAAAGTTGCAAATGAAACCCAGAATTAATATCCTATGGAATTGTGTTTCTGTCTATTAACATTTATGGTTTTTCAAAGCTTGTGATGAAAATGCAAATATGATGAGGTGGAGTGTCAGTGACAACAGTTCTTTTGTTAGGACTATATGAACTGGGTTTCTGGGTTTCTCATTGGTAAGTGAAACCAACATTTGTTAAGAATAAAATGCATGCTTCCAAAGCAAAATACATGCTTCCATACAAAATTCTCAATTGCTCTTAAAATAACATGAGATAACATTAGATATTTCATGCAAGTCCCTCTTTTGACATCACAAATTTGCATAATAGCCAATGTTATTTACGATGCAGAAACAAAACAGGATTTTGTCTGTCAAATTGTCCTCATTTGATTGGTTTTGATGGAATTTGAGGGTATTTTCAATCAATATTGTTAATGATTAATACAACCAACATTCCAAAATGTCATTTTCATGTTACACAGCTTTTAACAGAGCATCAAACTTCTTCAAACTAATGAATGAAAATGACCTTTCTCTCCCTCCACCAACAATATATTCTGCAGTAAACAACCAGCACACCCAAAGTATACTAAAATTGTTCCAACTTCTCAGACAGAATACATCCAATATTAGTTATCACTAGAGAATTTAAAGACTCAAGCCTTAAAAACACTAAAAAATTGTGTGTTTTGTATATTTTGAATCTTGGTAAAAAAACGTAGGTCATAGCAATCACAAACACAGCTGCCATGTGACATCATGGTTGAGAATCCACACAAACTAGGTAGTGCATTCTCGTTGCTCTCACATACTGCGTTCAAAGAGTTAACTTGTGAATTGAGCTGTTTTTCCTACCAGGCTAGCTAACTACTGCTACATCCAGTAGTTGAACGCACAAATATTTCAAAATACTTTATACATTTGGAAAAAGAATGGAGCTCAATCTGAAGGATTTTCATCAGACAATATAGGTCATTACGATCACCATACAGTAGTTCATGGTCCCGAACCATTTTTTGTTTCTTTTCTTGTGTTTGGACAGTTCCAACAGTTAACATGTAACTAAGTTAGGCTATATATTGCACACATTTGTATAAGTGTACATGAAATTCACTTTTTTGTTGTTGATGTCTTTCTAAACTGAGGTATGTAAAGATAGCATTATTTTTCTTTTGGGAATGTACAAAGAATCTGAACTCAGCTATGCAATACATGTAACACTAATCATAAACATGCACATACATGCTGGATACCACTGCTCATCTTCAATGTGATAGAGGTGTAGGCCCTTTGCCAAATTTCAGGCCAGATTAGGCTTTCATCAAGGCTCAAACTACTAACAGTAGTTAAGTGCAAAATATTTCTACAAACCATCCTGAAAACCCGTATTACCAACACAAACTGATTAGTTTCTTCTGTTACTAGACTAACATAACACATTTGCATCATTCTCAATTTTTCGAAGGGGTTTCTACTTTCTTTTCTATAGCCCAACTTTAGCTCATGCATGTATAGTACAAAGTCCTAAACCAAATTTTCTTCCGCCAAAAAATTACTACCTATTGCTGAATAAGTGTTAACTTCTCTATATCCATATTAACGAGACAGCCTGAGCTGCTCCCTGATTTATTGCATCACAAACATTGTTTCAACCAAATCAGAGATTAAAAGGTTATAAATACATAATTTAAATCATGAAAGCAGTCACACTTTATACTCTTCTTGTATCTGTCAAAATTTATTTGCATCTACAGATTTCAGTCGTTCTGAATAACCACATTGGATACACTAAATGCTGCAACCTCGGTCGTTGCCACCTTTGCAACGGATGTAGGCTTATATGCCCTAACTGTTAGGTCTACAGACCTAAGTGTATGTGTGTCCGTGTATTGAAAACCTAAGCTGAAACATAAATGCATATTTATTGAGTCATTCATTGGGATGGAGGTCTGCATATTTCAGGATTCTTGCACCAGTTCTGGATATGGTTGCCTATTAAACACCGCTGCTACATTGGTGCATAATCACGTGGCATTTATTAGGTCTCAGATCTCAAGAAAACAAACAATACTTTTTTCTTGAAAACACTGATCGGCAAAAACGTGCAGCTAGCCTACTGTAATTAAATAGACACAACGTATGTTCTAGGTAGCCTGACAATAGATTTGAGGAGGAGCCTGAACATTTCAACTACAGAAGTTAGTTTTACAGAGAAACATGTTTCTCCAGACATCCAGGTAGCATGTGTGATCACAGGTATTTTATTCCTTTAATATAAAGATACTGAAAGATGCTGAAAATGAAGAATTGGTTTATCTTGCACTGTAGGAAAATGTATTTAGTGGACAGCCATGATGAAAGATACAAGATATGTAATCATGCACTCAGAAATCTAGTAGTTCAGGTGTGCTACAATGGCAACGAAAGTCAAAACAAGCTTTAAAAAGGGCAGGGGGAGAATGATATCAATTAGTTTCAAAAGTGAAGGATTTGATGGCAAATAGGAAGGGAATAGTGACAAAAGTAATCCTGAGGAAGGGCACTGACAATAACTTCTTCCACAAAGTACCAAATTACTGGAAAAGCAGCACAAGCATTAAAGCCCATACTCATTGATTCTAAACATGTCTAACTTTAATCATAGCAAAGAGAAATGTGTACTGAAGAGGAATATCACAATTTCATACCCTGTGAGTTAAATTTAAGTAATTTAAATTAGTATGAAATTGCCCCATATTCCAACCCCTTCGAAGCTTGTGAAACTGTCAAAGATCGAGTTGATATGTATGTGATGTCATAGAATGGATATCACCGGGCACGTTGTTCAGCCTTCCATACTTTGCGATGCTCTGTACTGTTGGTGCAGTATACAATACACACTATAGTCATTGCAAGACTGCTAGCACTAGTGAATGTCCTTCCTAAGTTGGAAAGATACAGTAGTCACAATAAAAGTGTCTAGTGTTTCACAACAACAGCCAGTATTAGCCAATGTTTTCTGTGATGGAATTTTCTGCACAGTATGGTCTAATTCAACAAAGTAACCTTTAGACACACCTTCATTATGTGGTACTGGGGGTTTTCATAACAACGTTATGAACAATTAGACAGCTTAGTGCTAACGTTAGATGTTTCTATCTTGCGAAACTGCCTCTACCTGCTGGCATTCAGTACGAGACAAAGTCAGTCCTGGAAAGACAGAAAGACTGTCTGAATTAGTGGTCACCGATGGTGAAGGATCAGTTTGGACCTGTGGCACAATATTGTACATGATGTAAGGACCTCTGGAATGAACCAAGGTTGATTTCAAGAGTCTTTGGACGGTACAACATTTTTGCATGGACACGTCACTCAGGTTTGGATTCTTTGTTGGACTATCATGGCCATATGGTTCTTGTCAAAATATTCCTGAGTTAAGTGAACGCATTATACTGCCTTTCATCTTTTGCATCAAACATCAAACTGACAAAATCGATCCAGGATTTTAAAGTTCTGGAGAATTGCCCTGAAATAGGCTGAAAGCATTTTATTGGGCATATTGCGTAATTGTCAAAGAGTTGATGACACATCCCCTCTGCACTGTGTCACTACCCCATGCATCTTCTGCCATTTTCTTTCCCATTGCAACTCTTCATTTTCGCATTCAAAAGACTTCAACATTATGACTGAACTTTCAAAAGCAACTTAATGTCGAATCTCCAGGCAAACATGTGACATCTATTACTAGCAAATTACAGTTTGTTTTTTTTTTTGAGCAGCAGAGGGTTCAATTTAACTGTCATACACACGATCAGTATATGCACTTAGCAGAGTTCGATGAAGCACGCACATATGTATGCTCTCCATTCTGTGATGCAATCAAATCGCACTGTGGATTTCCCAGTATTTTTTGTCCACCAGGGTATTCCACAGGTGGGTAAAAATTTCATTCTCCTTCTTCCTAAAACCTGTCAGTGACGTCGAAAGTGACATTTCCTATTTGTATGTATTGTGTTCTATCTGTAGCTGTGAAATATACCAACTTTTGCGGTTTCCAATGAATAGGGGCTTTAAATATTTTATTACAGTTCCATTCTAGAGACAGGTGTTATAATATCTAAAATGAACCTTGATTCACTCTTTTT
>VJOZ01018860.1:0-12229 GCA_009801055.1 Stichopus horrens | reverse complement strand
CAACTTCCATCAAATATTGACAATTTCAAATGTTATTTCCTGTCTTATACCTACATCATGAGTAAACACTGGCTATGTATGCAAATCTATTGCGTCACGAGAATGGATTCGCATGAAATATGTTATTCCTTGTTTACTGGACCTTTATTTCAAGTACAATTCAGAATTATATATGCCCCTAGGGTTTTGCCTTGAAAGCATGTTTTTTTTTTCTTTTGTTTTTACAAATATCGATATCACTTGCCAACGTAAAAGCCAGAGGAAAAGTAATTAAGAGGCAGCACCGTCATATATACAGGCCTAATAAAAAATACCGATACTGTGCTACACCCCAATTACGCTGACATCAAACTTTGAAAAGTCATATCTGAAAAAACGGTCATAGATATAAATGCAATGCCAACGAATTTCCATTCAGGGTTTTAACAATGTATCTTTTGGATACATCCAACTCCTTCCTAGATACGTGTCACACTTTAAGGGAATTTTGACACTTTCAACATGTGTAAGCAGTCACCTCGCATTGCTGTCTATACAAGCAGTACCACGTATACCTACACAGATGATTTAGAAACTAGTTGTCTCTTTGTTAATTATTCCCATCGTTGTGATCTAACTGTGATATCGTTTGTTCTTAGAGCTAAGTACGCTTATGACCACAATTAAGCTCAATTAATAATTAAAATTGTTATCGTCATTGCAATAGTGTTTACTTCATTGAATGAGCTGAGCATTGCCTATATCAGTATATGGACAGTAAAATGTACTGCATTTTAGATTTACTAAGCAATTAAAGTAAAACAAACAAATTAGTTCATTACAGTTATCAAAAGGGAAACTGTAAGCTGATATAATATGCCTTATACTTAAAGTGAAATAAGGCATCTACAATGTACCAACCTGGCATACAAAGAAATCTTTTAAATTTAGTCACTGTCATGCATTCATGCTCGTCAGTGAAAATCTTCCCAAAAAATGTATTAGATCAGCTACGGAAGATGCATAATTTAAATTTGTGAAAGTTGGGGTGAACTAACATTCTTCAGCAACAAATAACTGAATTTCTGTCTGTGTGGAACTTATCTCTTGAAGTGAAGGCTACCACCCTCCCTTATTTTGAATAATTTACCATTCTGTGTCCACTGATACAGGCTTATAAGCCATGAGTTTTGTCTGTAAATTAAACACCTTACTTACCTTTAAATTTAGGTATAGCCCAGCTGCCTAATTAAAAATGAAATATTAACTTTTCCTTTGAAAGTACAACTGACAGTAAGTAGGCAATCCACGGAGTTGCAAATATATCATCCCTATCGTTTTGCATTGCCATTTATACATCATTTCATGTTCTCTCCAGAGTGCTCTGAGCAGTACATTATTTTCATCAGTGATTTTAGACCGCCCGTTGTGGACAGAAGTGCTGGATGATATTCAAGTTACTTAGCTTAGTGATCTAGTACTGAAGTACAACGCATATGAGTTGAACGGCACGAATACCTGCATGTGCTTACACATGTGCGTAGAAATCGAGTGTGCGTGTATTTGTGTGCGCGCCAAAGTATTCTTCAGATCCGTATGGATCAATCTGGATGCTTTGAATGCCTTGAAAAGCGCGTTGAGCGTGCTTCAGTATTATCTATCACAGTACCTAAATCAGTAACCCGAGTTGTAGAAGGCATATACGCTACATTGTAAAATGTACTGAGTTGTAATGACGCATGGAACCAGACATAATCACTCAGCCCAAAACATTGTTGAATAGTTTGAAATAACGTGTTACTTTCATGACAATGGCAAAGATGTAACGTCATGTTGACACCATGCACTACCAGTCCTTGAAATACTGTGTTATGCGCTATAAAAACAGAGACCTTGACATATGACGTCATCGGTCGAGAGGACACTACACCTCATCTCCAGGCACCTATATATAGTACCCACCAAGTTTCAAGTTATTTATCGACTTACCGTCTAGGAGGAGATTGTGACACAATTTTAGGGCACTTTTGCCTATTTGACCATCAATCACTTGACCTGGTGACGTCATCAATATTAAAAGGAAAATGGTATCGTCTTCTTTCAATATATGGTAGTTTAATAACTCTATGATATTCACACGTAAACATAATGCATAAAATGTGTTTTTCGTTTTCATGAACTGAGACCCTCGACCTATGAAACTATAAGACGTACCCGGGCACCACCAACCAAGTTTGAAGTTTATCCAACTTACCGTTACAGAAGGAGATCGTGACACACTTTTTAAAGCATTTGTGCCGACTTGACCTCTAATCACGTGACGTTGACCTGGTGACGTTGACGTTATCACTATGTTAAAAAAAAATCACTAATTGTCTTCTTTCCATGTATGGTAGTTTATAAATCTAGGATATTCACACATTGAGATAATGTCAAACATGTGTTTTTCGTTTTCATGACCTTTGACCTATGACGTCACCGGTCGGGTGGACAATACACCTCATACTCGGGCACCTACCAACCAAGTTTGAGGGTCATCCGACGTACCGTCAAGGGGGAAATCGTGACACACTTTCTGTTGTACACAAACGTAAAGACTCGTTTTGACACCACTTCTCACCCCGTAACCCCAGTGGGTAATCCCGATCCATGTCATTTGTATACCATGATGTACCCCCCACACAAAAACTACTGACCCACGGAGTTTCGGTTGAATACTACAAGGGGTGTAAGGTGGGCAACATTTAAAGGTCATTTTTTGTCCTTTTTTTCGCTCAATTGAGTACAATATCTCCTCACTGTATACTCCGTACAGGGATGCCATAATTGTGCTGCTATATGGATTAAATATGAGCTGATTTTAATATTTTTCCTGACTTTAGGAATTTAAGCTGCCTATGTGTAGCATTATACTTGCTTCGGGTACGCTAAGGATTATTGCAGGACCGTACAAACCTTATCATGTGAGGGGAGAGGAGGGGTGTGGCTACTCCGTGACATGTGGTAAACGTTATCGAGGGAAAAGTAGTCAAAGCCCCCAAATTACTTATGCATTTCTGCATCTCTAAAACGAAAAAGTATCGCTATTGCATCATGTTCTTGAATTAGGTACTGCATCATCTCTATGTGACGGAAATCTAGTAGCCTTACAAACGACTATGAGGGAGGGGGATGTTTGCAGTTGCGCCGTCAAAAGAAACATAGGGGAGGGGGCATCCCGAGTTTGGTTTTCACCCAAAATATAAAGTTACATGAAAACTTATAAAAGCTACATTTATTCGTAGAGGGTGAGGTATAAACACAGAACAAATTGGCTCGGAAATGACGTTTCCGGTGATGTGTCAGGTCAACGGCACATATCTCTGTTTGAGAATGGATTTGAAACTGTGCAGCCGTAGCCGTGCAAAGTCCAAACGGCTGTGGTCCGGGTGCCAGCCCTAGGGGCGATGGTGGGATCCAGGGCAAAGTCCCCATGGGGATCCATGGTGAGAAGTCCCCGGAGGCTCCTGAGCTTTAGTATTTCAGAAACTGCATGAAGAATGTCTTAAAAGGAAGTTTTTTAGTGTAATGAACGGCGAGCATAAAGTGACATGTGATATGCAAAATTATCGGGTTTAATCGTCTGCTATTTCGACAAAAATGGCAAGGTACCGACTTACACTAAGGCCTTTGACATTCTAATATTATGTCAGTTATAGCCTACAACTGCATTGTTGTCATGTGTTGTCATCGAAGGGATGTCATAAGTGACCCAGGAGCGAAAACGTTGAGTATTGTTTTTCACATTAAGTGGGGAGGGGGCAAATTAGGATTTGACCCCCAATTTTCACTTGAGGCGGATAAGTTCCCATTGACGACCCCTCTGGGATTCGCGTCATTGCGCCAAGTGTTTTCGGCCCAAAATTTTCATTTGCGATTTACGCTTCACGCCAACCAGTCGTATCATTGACGTATGGCAGTATGTTTCCCCTGAGCCCCTAATAATTAGATCCTGGCTGCTCCCCTGAATGTTTACTATTACAAGATAAGGGCTGCAACAGGGTCCATTGTATATGTCACGTGCCTTGTGAAGGACATGTATGTTAAAATGTCTGGAATTCCAGTGGGTATACAAACATTCCACATTGTCTTACACATTGGCTTTTTTTTTTATAAAAATATAAAATTCCAGACCACATCCAGACCACATCCAGACCACATTTGGCTAAAGGGTACGTGCAATGTTCATTTCTGCACTTCTGCGTCTTTTCAAGTGATGTATGTACTATGTTTACAAAATAACTGTAACTTTGAGGTGCGATAAAATGACAAAAGCATTAATGCCATTAGTTCTTTGTACCATTTTTTAGCTGTGATTGTCAATCCTGAATACTTTTTCGTAGACACGATCTATATTATTAATCACTTTCGTAATATGGCATGAAAAGTAACAATGTGTGACTAATGAAATTGTATATCTGCATCACGTGATACAGATACAAATGTGTCACAATATAGGAATAAAAAAAAAATGAAAATTGAAAAATACTTGACAGGACCAGTGATAAAAATGAATATTTCAAGAAAAACGATATTGTGATTTATTTACGCTTTTCGGATTATCTTTATATCTTTTATATATAGTATCAGATACTAATCAATATCTTTGTTTAGTTCGGTGCAAGATGTCGGTGCAATCAAAATGGGCTATGCATGTACGGCTATCGCATTTGTCTTATCCATGTTTGTACAACCTATAATGTATCATGTTGACGCCCACCGTTGGTACTATTGTTTGGTTCCTTGCGTCAGCAAAAGGAACTTATGCAGGCAAATTGGCGTGTGTGCGCGTGTGCGTGTGTGTGTGCGTGTGTGTGCGTGTGTCTGTGACATTTGCTTGGGTAAGCTCTAACTCAATAGGGTAAAGTCACATGAAAATCAAACTTGGTGTGTATGTTCTCCATATTGAGAAGGTGCGCCCTTTTTGATTTTGGTGGAGGTCAAAGGTCATCTGAGAGACCCAGGGCAAAACTCTGAAAATCTTTTCAACACAATATCTCAGGTTATAAAACTTAGACAAAGTTTATACTTGGTGTATGGATGCAATATGGTAGTCGTGACTTCTGGGTGTTCACAATGTTTTGGGCCAAGGTACAATTGGGCCATATGGGCCATTTCATGAAATCATGCAAAGTGCCTCTTCTCCTACAGATTGCATGGTTTTAAGGTGAAAACGTGTTACATAACTGCTATGGTAGTGGTTCCTTCATGTCTTTTTTTCAGGATTATGGGTTCAATATAAACCATGTTATGAAATCATGCAAAATTTTTCTTTTTTGTATATTTGTGAGAGGTTTGTCACATAAGCATTGTGGTAGTGGGACCCTGCAGTGTTTAACATTCATGGGTCCAATTTCAGAATGGCCGATATGGGTTATAAATTATTTAAATGGCCCACTGTTTGCAACTCTGCCAAATGGTTAATCTCCGTATGTATGTAACTGTGTGACGCCGAGACTTTGGCTTATTTGAAAAACCTTCTTCGATACCATAACACAGCCTGAGTTTAATTTCAACGTTTCATGTAACCATGATCTGATGAAAGAAGTCACTATATATATATATACTCATCTCACATGTAAAGTAACAAGGATGTACAGCTTCAAAACATTATTGTCACACTCATACCAGTCTGGTCGATAGGTTTCACAAACTTAACTTCTCCTTTGTCTGGAAATCTCACTAAAATCTCTGACAAAACTCTGCAGTAATTTATTGCCACAAGTTTTCTCGCGATGCGCCACATTACTACAGGTTGAGGTCTTTTTCGGCTGTGTTAGTCCTGATCGAACTGCCAGTGCCGTTCTAGTGTACTCTAATTATCTCTTATCGGTTCTTCTGTGAATATGAAATAGGAGACCTCTTGAACAGTTTTAGGTCAACCGAACCCGCCACCCTGGTGACGAGGGGGGGGGGACTTGAGCAGATCTGCTCAGATGACGTACACCGACATACTAAAAGATGTGACTTTTGGCTCACCCATGGTGAAATTTTGGGACAATGCTGATCGAATAACAACAATATAGCCAAACATGTGCAGCTAGTTTTGAAGATATTAGTTCTATATCAAGTACATCGTTTTGTGTCAATGGGTAAGGTTATAGATAATCCTGTCTGCAGTCTAGCAAACTTGGTCAAGTGCTAGGTATCTGCTTCAGACTTGGTCGTTGATGGCAGCAGAGAATCAGATTTGGATCTGAAAAAAAAACTGTGACAGTCAATTTTTTGTCCTTTCACACTTGGTTCCAGGGGTGAATAAAACCTGCGGAAGGGAGTGGTTAAAGAGGGGGGGTGACAAAACTCTGCTGTAATAAGCAAGCGTAGGTACATTTCACAGGGATCTCGGTACACGGTGTGAGCTTAGACATCTTGAACAAATGCACAAGATCTGACTAACCGCAGTGCTAAGGTTGATCACTATTTTGAGATGGGTGATCCAGGAGCTCTCCGATAAGAAAGCTGATTTAGAGCTCCTACACGAGAATAGGCAGTTGCGATATATGACGTAAATCTTACTCAACATTTTGCATTTTCTTCTTTCAAGTCGAGTACAGCAATATCTCCTTAACAGTCAAAAAGTGTTCATGTAGTTCATGTAGACGAAAACACTTTTTTAACTTTCCTCATGTTGACGTCTAATAGATCATACCTTCATGAGCATGTGTTCTACGGTTCACCTTAGCTTTGAATGTGGAACTTTGCTTCGTCAACTTTATGCGCTGTTCACAGGCAGAGTTCAGAAAGTGTAAAAATTTATGTAAGATGTACGCTTAATAACAATCTAATTGGTGTGGTCGACGGCTCAAGATCAAATATGGACACACCTTCATTTTGTACTTGATCTAAATAACCATTTAGGTACTCTTAATAATTTGACGACCCCCTCCCCCCTCCCAAAAAAAAGAGGAAAAAAAAGGGAAAACCACACACACAGTGAGGGCTCCGTTTTATCATAATGATATATAAAAGTTTTTTTCTGATTATTTTCAATAGCCCTCAACTTCGTCCTCACCTCCAAATCTAACATGAGATACGGTATGTGAACTGACTGTGACGGAGTGCATGGGAGGAATCATCATAATGTGTACGGTACAAAACTTCGGAATTGCGTGCATGGGGGGAGAGATGAAAATTGATATCCGTTTGTTAACATGATGAACAAAAATCTTGAACGCAGGGACTTGCTGCCGCTTTTTTATTTATTTATTAATTAATTTATTCATTTTCTGATAATTTTTGGTTCAGTGAGATATTCGTTCCAATCGAAAGCAGATGCTCTATTCGACCATATATCACTGCAAAACTATGTCGAAGACGTAACTGTAACAGCAAGGTTTATCTCTCTCGTTGTATGTATTTATAAGTACTACATTTCTTCTACATGAATCATGAGAGGCATCGACTATGAATTTCATACACATGTCTATAAAATATTGCCATTTTTTTTAAAATATGAAACACAGAGACTAATCTTGATTGCAACTCTTTTCAAACACACAATAATGAATTACATCACGTACATTTTTCGTCTTCAGATAACAATATATTCAGTTGTATCGTTATGTAAGTCATCGCAAGTAGGTTTATATAGGCCTACATCCTCTAAGCTTACATATATTTTATTTCGACGGTGTTTACATTCAAACTATAGACAGGCCCTCGTGAACGTTACACATATATAAGAGACAGTATGTTGTTGGAGAGATATAAGTGCCAACTCATGAACTGATAAACATCCGCGATATTTAAATTAAACCTCTATCCGGAGTGGATATGGTCAAATTTGATGTTGTCCTCGAAACGAAGCGGTACTAATCAGGCATATCCGAGGAAACGTCTAACTCTGTCGTGATATCTCAAAGCACAGCTAATAAATTCGTCATGCTAAAAAAAAAAGAAGATTCAAGCAGCTGTTTGACATATTTACTTCTCAGTGTTTAGCTGGCCTTCAAAAACCAAGATCATAACAAATTCATAAAAATAATGACCACAGATTTATTTCCAAAACAGAAACGATAAATCGCCGATCTCAATTCAGATTTTTGCCTCGCCTGCCGGCAGTGGGATATGCCAAGTTTACATATGATTCATACAAAGTAAGAGGATTTACTGCAAAGAAAAAAAAAACAAGTTAATCCAAATTGATAACCGGTACTAGGCTTACAATGAATTAATGTGGGGGTGTTTCTGAGGAACAAGGAGGGGGGGCAAAATTTTGATTATTAAAAAAGAGATTTAACAATTCACCTTTATGTTTGAAAGGGTGAAATTTTGAAGCACAGTGTCTCAAAATAAAGAGGGTCCGGATTCCTTGGACAAGACGGCCGAGCAGTGCCACTTCCTGCAATCTGGGAGCCTTTGCAACAAAACATTCCTAGGTGCACTAGGTCCACAACCGATGGTGGGGCTTCCCTTTGATGTTAAAACTTGAATTAGCCCCCCCCCCCCTCGCCTAAAAAAGAAAAAGAAAGACTGATATACCTCTATAGAACCGTGCCGGCAGTTAATATTCAGTGCAAACAAGAAGGAAACAAAATTAATTCGATTAATGGTTGTCGTGTTTGTGGAAAGCTTCACCGTTAAAATGACAAACGCAATTCTGCACGACAAACTTAAAATGTAGGTCACTCTCATCGGGCTCACCATTAAAGCTCCCTGGTCTCACAGTCGGTCATCAAATTTCTTTCTTATCATGAACTTTGTTTTGTATTTGATCATAAAATATCACAGGGGTGTCTCCAAGATTCTGTCGTACACGTCATTCGTAACACTAATTATGCATGACGTAGTAATGTAGGTAATTAAGCACTTAGGGATGAATGCATCTCTGAGTTTTTCTTTGTTTCTTTTGTTATTAGTTTTGATTAGTACTTTCACATTAGTATGGTTACCGAGGATCACTAATGACTTATTGGCAGGACGTAGACATTAGGGGCACTTACGGATATGAATAATGTCGGTGAGACAAAATAAATATACGAACCAATCAAAGGCTGAAAGTGTTTTTATTCTGGCTCTGTATTAACTAGGCCCATATTCCGCATTTTGTTGAATATTCTGGTGGTATGGGGATGAATACTGCAAATATTATACATAAGCACGCGATAATTAATGTCCGCTGAATTTCGACAGACGTCTGACGCGCTTGCTACATTGTTTTACTAATCGAAGTTTTTCAAATTAGGCAGTCAACAACAAGTTTCTTCGCCTGCGGAATTTTCAGTGAATTGGAACAAGGTATTAATAAGGTTCCTTTTCCTAGCTATTATAAGCGATACACTATACGCCAATGGTAACAAGAATCGTGGCGCTATTTCATTTTTACAATCGTATAACGATGGCCTGAACAAAGTACTAGCACACATTGTTTTGTGAAATTTGTGACGGCTAACTAGAACTTGGCTCTCAAAGCCTGAAATGGTGGGGACAAAACATGAACAATGATTACGAAATAAAACATGATCGGACGTACACGTTCAATATTTACTTTTCAATTCGTCATTGTACCATGCTCTCGCAGAGTTCTTGTTATGTGCTGAAATAGTGTCCCCAGAAGTATTTTCTGCATAATAGAACATGACATGATATCCAGACATACGTAATGGTGAGGCCGTGAAATCTCGAGAATGCGTAAACATGAATGATATCATGCGAAGACTGGCTGGTCATAGGAAGGTTTCCAAAGGATGTGACAATTAAAGTATAGATGTGATAATGTGTGATTATATGAAGGCAGTGTAATATTCCTTATAATGGAAACGATCGTTGAAAGTCAGCTACAACAATAGACTAATAAGCTTTTTCTGTAGGCATTTTGGCCCTGACTGATGGTTGGTTATCTATATAGTTTGGTGTTTTCCATGGTTACCTGCAGCAAATCAGGTTGCATGCACATTTAACATCAAGGATTCCGGGCCATAATTCACACCAACGCATGCACTTATCGACTCACTTAATACAAGTATTCTCCCGGGTAGCCGCATTGGACCCGCTTTATGTGCGTGACCCGGGAAGTAACAACTATCGAATAAAAACTTACATTGAACGCATTTTCGTAGGAATAAAAATACATGCCGGGTTTTGATCGATTGGTGAACAAATTCAAGAGCAATTTATCGCTAATATGACGAAACTTTTATCGAATCCACTTAACCTCTGGGAGAAGCAACAATCGAACCAGCTCTCTAACATCCCTTTTCAACTGAAAAGGGAAAAAAATGTTTCGTTCATTACTTTGGGTCATTATTTGCATATTTGTACGGAAACTGTAACATATATCTACCCCTGTTTTTCAATATATAAGTACAGCTATCAATATTTTCCTACCCAAAGTTGTAAATAAAAATCCAAAGGGTTAACCGTCTGAACACACATGAAGAGTCATGATCAATGGAGTGTAATATACACCGTAGGGGTTTGCCCTACCCCCAAATGATAAAATGCGATACCAAACCGTTATCTAGACCTAAAATGAGAATAACAATACCCATTCATTCTGTGCTCCTTCATAATTGCTAAGTACATACCCCTGCTGAGCAAAATGAAAACCTTGATATTTATTTACATCAAGAGCTGAGCTGTTCATGTAGGGCTGATAATTTCTATATATGTACATGCAAGCTAACAACCTAGTCACGGCTGTCGCTAGGGCGAATAACGTCATGCATGCCCTGAAAAAGGGTACCATTTTAAAGTTTTTATCACTATAACAAGTCAATCTGTGGTCATCTCGAATAACTATTAAACTTTGTCCCTGCTTTTTGACAAAGAAATTTATCGAAGCTTTTCTTTTCAAAATTTTCAAAACTGTTATGGTAACCACTGAAGCACGACAGTAATATTAACAGTGCTGAAATTAATCCTTGTGCTGAAACCCTGCATGGAGCATTACACCATTAGAAAATTTCCGTTCGATACGATCTCTGTGATGCTTCTGAATTAGTAAAACCCAAGAGCGTCTGGGGCCGCACCTTCTGGACGCCACCAGGTCCCTAAGGTGAGTCCACCCATTTCGTGGGACTTCGCGCTTGGCGTTTCATAATTACGCGTACGTCATATGCGTCCCCCACAACTCTCAAATAGAGTTAAGCGGCCATGGTATGATTTACTTGGACTTAAATCTACACATACGATGTACGCAAGAAATGCTTGCATGAAACCCATTTACACTTTACAGGATGCACAGTATCTATGTGTGTTTTCTTTCGCTGAAGACTGAAGTGCAAATGTGTTGGCAAATCTTTCTAACAAATGTACTAACACTTATACATGACAGTCTCATGCACATCATAGTAGGTCCATGATATTACTTGTGCACCTGACTGTCTTAATTTCGATTTTTTCACTGCTGTCCTTAAAAACACTTCACGATTCTCACAAATGAGGCCTGATCTGGGGGTAGGGAGAGTTCGGTAACCTTCCTCTCAAGGTCACTGCCCCGAAGTCGGGAAAGGGGGGGGGGGTTCTCAATGACAAAAAATCGAAACGAGGATCGCATGGAGCCAAGCAGCTGAGCAGTAAGCTGATATTATTTATAAGAGATTGCAATTCTGGTCAATGCATTTATGCCAATTAAATCGGCAATGGTTGTGATTTGTATCAAATTTAATCCCAAGTCATCCATGATGACGTCACTTCTTGCCATCTCAAAGTGATATTTGTGTGTACGGGAACTATAACATGGAGGGTGAGTATATCTGCAGATCTAGAGTTAACGACGTTTTAGGAGAAGGCAAACCTTGCGCACTGGACTTTATTATATGGTGTCATTTTATGTCCAGTTTTGGTCAATTGAAAAATGGAATAACTCATCAAATCCATACAGTATTTCATTAGTCAACCATCTGTGAGTATTCTAATTGGCCGAGGGTAATTAACGAACACTGCACTGACATTTTCTCGCCATGTTGAGTAATTAAGGTACGTGATTTCAGGGTGTATACGTTTAGATAAACATATAAGTTCACAATCTAACTAGTGCCCGAAACGGGAATTCCCTCCATCAAAGTTGAGATAACAACTAGGTCAGAGAAGTTCACAGGAAGTAGGCCTACTTAAAATTGAACGTTGCATTTTACGCTATGTTTTCGTACATCATATATGAGCCTAAAATGAGCCATATAGTGGTGTGGGCGGGTGGGGGAGGGAGGGGTGCATTTCCACCACGCATGATAATCGTTAACATCAATCAAACGGAACTTGCATAGCACAA
>VJOZ01018859.1:0-13273 GCA_009801055.1 Stichopus horrens | reverse complement strand
TGAAAATGTCTGGTCACAAAGTTTCAAAAACCAAATTTAATCGTTGGTTACTCACTCATTAATGTTCCAACGTATGTAAAACTTTGGGATCCTTTTAGTTTGACTGTCATTAGTATGTGAAGGAAACTTGATTGGTTTAGAAAAATTGAGTGAATTTCACAAAACAACTCAATGAGCCTCTTTAATGTGGTACACCTACATACTCAAATATTAGTTTTGTCCAAGCTTTCTTTCTTGAGATAACATCTTTACAAGGTTTTTACAATTTAACCCCTGTTTGACGCCAAATGACCTGTGGTTCATGTTCTCAATGTGGTACACCTATGTACTAAATATGAGATCTGTCCAAGCTTCCCTTCTTGAGATGTTGTGTTTACAAGGTAGGCATCACAAACACACATACACAGCTGCGTGATTACATAGGTTACGATTTCATCTTAACCAAAAAAAAAAAACAAGTCATAAATCATGATCATTCTTGCTTTAATTGATAAGAATCTACAATTCCTATCAGTCCATTACAGTCAGATGACCATGCATTACCCCACAGATCAAAAAAAGTTAATTAAAGAGTAATATCACCGGCAGATGAATATTAAAAAACCCTAGATCGATAGTGTTTTGTTGTCTGCTATCTTACACAAAACATTGGTGGTACTTTGTCTATCACGCACATTTTTTCTGCCGAAACACCGGGCCCTGTGATGGATGTACGGCACTAAAAATAACATACTGTATAATAAAACTCCTATGTGAACGACTTTCTTTCGGAAAGTAGGCTATTTGGGACAAACAGGCTTTGGTATGGAGGTTTCTATAGCTTTTTCAACAGTTAGAAGCATAGGCCAGTATTTGGTGTGCTTTTTAAAACTTGGAAGTGCCAGCACATCCGGCTTTAATGTTTGTTTACCTTCTCTCGAGGTTCGTTTTCAATGAAAATGCAGTTATTTCCCAAGCCAAATTTTGACTACAGGTGCATTAACCACAGGATAATGCACTGTTGGGGTTAAAGCTATCACTGCGTGCACTGTTATGCATGGCTTTCATTTCCTGAGCATGCATTATCCTTAGGCTAATGTACAGTCCAGTGTTGAGTAACCTTTCATCAACCACCGGCTGAACAAGCAGCTTCAGCACTGAGGGAGTCAGGGATGTAAATATTGTTTAACCCTATCCCAGTTGCATGCATTGCACAACAGTAGGGAAAATACATAGAGAGCAAAACTTGGAGACATTTTGGTAATTGCTTCCAAAACATACTCGTTTTCAGAGTTAACATCAAAATAGATCTAATACTATCCCATGTTGCTTAGTACATGAAAGCACAGTTGTTGGCTTGAGGCAGGTAAGTGAGGAAAGTAAGTTCTACAAACATTACACTTCCAGCATAGGAGAGAATTTGTATAATGGCCAGAAATATGCTGTTCACACACCAACACAAAATATACATGTACTATTTACTGGACTTTAAGTCTGCATAAGGAAATGAGTTACTTGCATTAATTGCGACAAAATATACATGTATGTTCTGAAAGGTCTGCCATCATGAATACCTTTTACATGTTGACAAGGAACAACTCAGTTATAGTTTTAGGTGACAAATTCGGATGTCTGCTGCTCAGCTGTTGTCACTTTTGAATCCACGTACAGGAAGCATGCAAACTAAGCTCAAAGTGTTTCTGTTACAACCAAAAGTAACTGACCCAACACAATTGAGCTGGAATTTTATGACAGTTGAATACAACAGATCAAAGTAACCTGTATTACAGGGATCAAGTCACTGACCTCAGGATGACACAGATATTAAAAGACTACAATTTTAATACAAAGTTGGTGCAGTACCTATTTACAACATACATGCAATTAAGTCTAGAACGCTACCCTGACTTTTTGCAGCTCTGCATGCACTTAACAATATAATGACTCAGTGAATATGTTGAATACACAGTGTGCATGTACTGTGCAAACACACACACGTATATCAACCGCTGCAAGTCAAACACATCCTTTGCAAAATTAATTCCTTTTTAGAAATTCTACACCTGGAAGTATTCAAACCAGCAGTACATACATGAGTAGAACCACTACTATAAGAAACAAGTTACTATTGGAAACAATCCGAGATCGAAAATTGATCTTAATGAGTTCCAGTAATTCAAGGCATACTAATACAACATTATGCACACGCTGGACAACAGAGTGTTGCTGCTATGAAAGACACTAGTTAGTTTCCTTGTTTTCAAGAAGGCTAGATTTAAACGTGTACTCCCTCGCCAGTGCAAGTATGGAGTGCGTGCTTCACAATTTTATATATCCTACAGTGTGAAGAATTTTTCCTAAGTTTTGGTTGATGTCATGATCAATAGAGGAGCTGTCAAATGTCAATCAACTGTTACAATTCCTCACCAACAAAAAAGAAATGAGCTACTAGTATGATCCAGTCAGCATGCCTAATATACTGGGTCCAGACATCATACAATACATAGCCTAGGAAACTCCACCTACAAATGAGGGTCCATGGGCAGGTGATATCAAAGGCCAAGTGAGGCTGACCTAGAGCAAAGAAGATGTGGTGCTAGATACGTTTTATTCAGATAAACAACAGCAAAGTTAATGCATAAGTGTCAGCACCGGTCTCTACGATGTAAATCTATAAATACAGAGATATTTCAATGGCAAAGAACTCCAGTTAGTTTGCCCCCAGAAGTATAAATTCTCAATGCTCAAAGCTCAATGTACACAGTAAATTACAATTGAGTTACATTATATGATTAACTGTACTTAGGATTTGGGAGAAACCACATTTTCTTTTACCTTTCTTTCCTGACCACTCACTACAAGTAAAAGGAAACTATGCAGTTAAACCATCATTATCAGTCAAACCAAAGACTGTGGCATATTTATAACTGCACATTTGCTGACTGCATTCTGTATGGAATACAGCACTTGCAATTGTAGCACTGTACATTGTAATGGAATGATATAGCACTATACACTACAATGTACTATACATGGGTTCACAGTCAGGGTGGGTACCAGTAGAGATATAAACATTACCCTGGATGGTATTCCAGATGTCGTCTACATAGTGCAACACTCTTCACGGAACAAAACTTTCAGTTATCTCAATGAATAAAAAATCATACAAAGGTACTCTGTGCGAGTAAAATAAACCAAACACTTCAACTTATTACACTTCAGCCTTTGAAAGAAAAATGTCATTGTCCAAAATTCCCAAATCTGTATACTGTTGTATCTAGAAGGAAATATGAGTTTAGCTTCTGTAACATCACCCAAGGATTTCAATCATACTGTACGCACTACTTCCACATAGGGGTAGATCAAGTGGGGTTACCATTGGGCAACACAAAATTTACAAAATTGATCATTTGAGCCTTTAATATCCTACTGCAGACATCTCACCTTTGCTCTTCTCAAACAATTTCAGTATAGAAACTTGTACACTACACTGAAAGTGCCATTTTTCATCTAAATCCTTCAGATGGAAGATGAAAACCCTCACAATCTTCTGCACCCTCATCAAAAGTCCCTGGATATGCCCCTGCTTAAATTCTGACACTGTTTAATCTAACTGCAATGTAAAAGTTACCTCCATGGATTAACTCCAACAATGTACCAATACGAGATGTCAAAGAGATCTAACAGGCAAGGTGGTGCTAAAATTCCCCATCTTTGTATGTAATTTGTATTTCAAACTGCAAGCAAGGTTTCACAATACTTCAATATATCACTGATGCTATGCACATATGGCAAATGTACTGTATGTATTCCCTTTACGCCACAAAGACATCCATCACCAACTAGCATTTTCAATCACATCTTCCTCTGCAGAGCAAGAGAGGCAATTATTCATGCATCTACCATCACACACTAAAGACTAAAGGAAAGAGCCCTTCTCTCCATACGAATTGAAGGTAAAATGTCGCTTCCTGGAAAGTCCCTCATTTCATCAAGCAGAGAAAAATCTCAAAGAGAAAATGATTGGTGGACTGAGAACAACATCAATTTAGATGTCTCATCATAAAACCACACGTTTTGGCAGAGACCACGTGCTGTGCCGTGCATAGAGAGCACTTGGAATCTCACTTCTCTGGCTGAAAGCACATTAGGCGAAATCACAAAATTTTTCATGTCACCATAAATAGCTAATGAATCAAAATCAATTTTTATCACTACACATGCAATAAGAAATGTGGTAAGTAGCTTTTACTAATTACTATCACTGTGTGTATGTTTAGTATGTGTGTGTGACATCGGAACAGGTACAGTACATGAGCTGATTATGGCAAAGAGAAGTACTGATACCTGAAGAAATTAAGAGGAACAGAGGGACAGAAATCAGAGGACATTCAGTCTTGTGAACTACGAAAACACACCAGTCAACTTGTAACAAAGTCGACCTATATCATTCTAAGCCGTTGGTGCTTTACAGAAACGTGACTTACATTGATATGTGTGTACAGCATCTATCAGTGGCACTGATGAACTTACTGTATGTCCGTAGGTGAACTGCTTTATACCAGCAATACTACATCAATCAAATGTTCTCTGACATCAGCAACTACTGTACCTAGAGCCTAGAAGACACCACACTGTACTCGCAGGCAGATAATATACAGTACAGTGTGTGAACATATTCAGGCCTGCTCCCATGTATGAAACAAATGAAATGAAATAGCTATTGAGTAGTTCAAGACTAGTCAGTTACAATCAGTACCTTCAAAGACAAGGAGATTCTTGGGTCTTGTGCTACAAGCCGTGACAGCATCCTCCTCAGGGGCTAATATTATAAGATGGAAAGACTTATGTCCTTTGTCACCACTGATAGCTCTTCACTTCGCTTGGAAGCTGTCAACTTTCTCATTTTTCGACTGACAGCTCTGCCTATAACAGATACATAAAATATTCACCAGTATTCAACAATTTGGTCTCTCCAACAGAGTAATGACAAATTCACCAGAAAGAAAGTTAATCCATGAGATACTTCAGAAGCGAGGTAGTCATAGAACGAGGAGTATAGTACCCATATGCGGTACACATAGCTTCCAGATACTTCAATAGCTATGTACATATCAGGTAACTCCTGTCACTAGGAAACCTACGTCATTTAAGTCAGTCCATGGACAAGGGAAGGAGTCCATCCAATATCAACCATTGCGAGTAGAACTAAATGACATATGACCTGTATTTTCATGAGAGGTTAAATTGAATCAGGACTGAGAATGATTTTCACAAGACACTCCTCAGAACAGCACTCATCAACAGTATGAAACATCATGCATGCCTGAAGACAAAATGTTGTTTTCCCACGACTTACTGGGTATGGGTGTTAACAATATTAGAGAAGATACCCCTTGCAACGTCCCACCCTGTGGAGGTTGGGGTGGACAATATTGAAATCACAATTGATAATATTGTACATAACATAGAAAAAGTTGTCCCTTGTTCTTCAAATGTGCAGGGACTTGTTTTCTTCAAAAAGAAAAAAAAAATCACACTCCTGCCTAATGTTCATGGGAAACAAAAGATGACACACACCAACTCAGAAGTTCAAACACCATTACTTTGAAATAACTCATAGAGGATACAAAATTACAATCTCTATGAAGTGCATATGACCTTTGACCTCAATTAATTTTAAAAAATGACGGAGACCATATGCCAATGGTTTGTAGTGTGTGATAGGTGCAAGGTAAAATTTATGAAGCTGTACTGTCTCATACTAATCCTTCCTGCACCATATCAATTCTGACTGTGAGCTGACGCTGCACCACTTGATCCACCCCATCTACACAGGCTATGAAAATCCCACATGACTCAAGGTACTTTAATACACAAATTCAAAGGGGTGCACGATGAATTGGACATAGGATAACATTTGACACTAAATTCTCTCCCAAACTCACCATCCCACTTTGAACATACCTGGGTTTGTTGACATTGCAAGCAATATTGATAACTCCAACATTTACTGCAAGAATTTGGTCAAAAGGACAATGGGTGACACAAGTGAAAAACAAATACTTGGAATGGCATTGTAAGCAAGGGTGTAAGTTATTGAGAATGAACAGAGAACCTATATATGAGATACATGAGAAGGGTTCAATCAAACTGCTCCATTTCCCCCTCCCCTCTCCCCTGCCTCCTCTTCATTTGGTCTGTCTGTGACATAGCTTTGTGGCAAATTGACAACTCATATAGGGTAATTCAATATGCTACTAACCTTTCCAGCAGGTGTTGGTATGTGCAGCCGTTTAACGTAGGCCTACAAACCTAAACACCTGCGAATGCTTCGAGATTTGTCTCATCTAAGATCCAAGGTCTCTCTTTTTATGAGTCTTTCATAACATCTGATGATTGGCTCAAAAGAGCATGAATAATCATAGCATTAGGAAAAGAAGTGTTGTTACATCATGGACAAATTATGGTTTGCATTGGTGGTGGCAGAGGCTTGAGGAGTATTTTCAGTTGTTCTAACAATCCTGACTAAAGGCACGTTCACACTACAACGATATCGGATCAGATTACGATCCGATTTGTTTAATTTTTAGTAAATATCTTCTCCATCTCTGATCAGAAAGAACCAAAAATTTGTCAATTTGTGTAAATTAAACATTGATTGGTATGATTTGTATCGGATGACTAAGAAAATCAAATTTATACTAANNGTGACGTCACGAAATAATTAGATAACATTCCATTTTTGTAGTCTTCTGGTACAGATCATATATTTACTGAAGTTGACAAATTTTTGCACAGTATCAATAGTAATAAATCATACAAGACAAATATTGGATTTGATATGAATCAAAGCCTAGCGACATATACTTACCTGCATGCGCAGTACCACTGCATTTGTTGAGAGTTAATTTCTACAGCTAGGTGTAGAACGCTACATACAAACATGGCCTACACAAGTGACTGATTGTAGGTGGTAACACACCGACAGAAACCAATTAACAACAGAGTTTAACAAGATAAAAAGTTCAGCAGCAACAGCACAAAACAATGGTTGGCTTAAGAGATTTGCTAATGCTGACTGACACAGAGGTACATGTTAACTTAATACACTGGAAAGAGTGAACTATCTAACAGATATGAGTGACTGAAACATTGGGAGGATGTGATTTCCTTGCTTAACAGGACAAGCTGGTACATGCTTATCAAGTCTTGACAATTAAAGAGAGTGCATCACATGGAAATATATAGGCCTGATTGCAATACCAAACCTGTTAACAATCAGTTGTGTTGATGCTAATTACCACTTGATATGTAGTTTTGAAAGTGTTTCTGATTTAAATACACATGGAAAACATAGGGCTCTATGTATGTCTACACTGGCTTGTTTCATGCTTGGTCACCAGTCCTGCAGGCACCCACTGTCTGCTTGACTACTGTATGTGTTAGCATGAACAACAAATAAGTTAGAAGCATGTCAAATCAGTGATTTACTGGAGCATTGTTTTGTCGTGCATGACCACACTCTCTTGAAAATGACTTTGTTTACTACTGTTGGATGCATATCATACATTTCGCATTTTCTCCCTCATTTCCCCAATCAGCTCAATCTACTCCCCCCCCATCTTCCCAACCCCTTCCTTTCAGACATAGATGTCAATAAATTAAACAATGTCCAAGACAGCACACAGACTAGGGAGAAAGTCCAAAAATTGCATCAAGGAAACTGTTCCTGTGAACAGGCAAATCTTGAGAGACAAGATCTCCAGATGCATGCTGTGCAATCTTCTGTCAGGATGTAGCCAGTCTTTCCAGACATCAACTCTTGAAGTAAATGACCGAGACTCAACTATTTCGAGATGTCAGTGTGTCTTGTTGTACACACTATTAACAGATAACAAAATGTTAGTCTCAACATAAAGGCCCCCTCATTCCCTCAGCGCCTAACATCTTGCTCACTCTTCTCATTTTCTCCTCCTGTGTTCCTCCTCTTTCAAACTAAATGACTCACCCACAAAATTCCTTGTGAGACCTGCCAATTCACTCAAAACTTGGTTCTTCGGGCAGACTCTGACAACTACAAAACAACTATCCAAGAACACACAAGTTTTCTCACCATTTAGGGTTTGAGGAAACTGTTGTAACATGCAACAATCATCTATTATTTAACTGTAAATCTTAATTTTCCATTTGTGATATGTGAAAGTCTCCAGTTCAGCACTACAGTAAATTAAGTCTGCCATGTATCTCGGGACTTTCTGTGCAACAACATGCATGATGAATATTTTGAATATAATACTTCCCACATGGAAGAAGTTAGATTAGCGACTGACACAACAACAAGTTTACAGCATGGACAAACTATATTGTAAATCTTTTGATGACATGATTCACTCAAGAAAAACATGTTAAGTATTAACAGAGGCAGATCAAAAACTTATTTCCACAGTAAGGAGGAAAATACAGAGGCAATTCTCCCACATATGGAGTTAAGTTATTTCTTTCCTCAATCTTTAAAGTGTCTAGAGGGCCAAATGCTTTAATTCATTAATCACTACTGTACAGTGCCTCTTGCACTGTTGCATCAATGTTTGAAAAATGCAGCTCTAATCAAAAAGATGATTCCCCGCAACCTAGGTAACCATCGCAACTCTATGAAGACAGCAGAGGAAGCCATAATGCAACATATCTACAACATACAGTATATGCTAAATCATATGCCACATTTAACTTACACTTTCAAGACCTCATTTGAGTTGAATAGTTTTAAGAGATGTGATTAACTTACATTTAGCTGCTTCTGTAGAAACATAAATGTTGATGAGGTTACAATAATGGCTACATGATTACAATACACCCTTAGTGTGGTATGCATGATTGCATCTTAAGTAACAGAAAATAATTGCTCCTTTTTTCTTTTGCTGGCTTAACAGTAGAGGTGGCTTCTTGCTCCCTAAAAGTCCATGATTTTAAAAGTCTTGTGACATGAAAATGACATTTTGAAGTATTGGGTGCCTTAATCATTGAAAATGTTAAAAATAGCCACAAATTCCATCAAAATCCATCACAAATTAACAATTTTACAGGCAAATTAGTGTCTCACAGTTGCATCATAAGAAAAATTGGCTAAGTATGCAAATTTGTGATGTCATGAGATGGAGTCCTGTGATCTGTTTTATGTTAATCCTTTGTTTTCTTAGCCTATTTCAAGGACATTTAAGAGTTTAGTTTACCCAGATGGTTTATATTCTGGAAGCATGTCTTTTTTTTTTCAAAAATATCAATATCACTTACCATGTGAAACCTTGTAATTAAGAGACAATGTACAGGCTTAGCAAAAGAAATACTGACACTGTGCAACACTCCAGCTCATCTATTTTGCATTTTTACCAAACTTTGAAAAGTCATATCTGAAAAACGGTATTAGATATAAACAAAATTGCGGGATTGTCACTCAAGGTTTTACTTAGAAACTTCTAAATGAAGCATGCTCTTTCATATATGGATGTCACACAACCTTTAAGATTTTAGCCTTATTTTGTTGTAAGTCAACCACAGAGGTATCAATGCCAGTGACTTAAAGTGAACAAAATTGAATGTAACCCTTTGTGGTGCTAGACATGCTAAGGGAATTGAAGGATTAGTCTGGACTAGTCTCAGAGAGTCAAGTCATTACTACTGGCCTGCACTGTACTTTTGTAATATAAATTTGATTTAAAGAGCGTAAATATTTCAAGTAGCACAATGAAGAATGTGGGGGATACCTGACAGAAAGCTAAGCATTTAGAGGTCAGACCATCAAATGAGTCCAAAGAATAGCTTTCTAGTGGTTGGTACTCAAAATCAGCTCAAACTAAATGTTTAATGTTACCATTATCTTAGAAAGTGTTATAAATTTTCCTACATGTTGATTTAAATGTGACAGAAATGTCATAATAGTTTCAAAATTCCTCTCACATAATTTAAAAACACATCTTGAACTATAGACCCATGGCTGAAGAAAGACATGAAGAAGACCAAGGTCAAAAAGAAAAAGAAACACAAAGAAAGCAAAGACAAAGAAGAAGAACAGATGAAGAGCATGGCAGACAGTGCCCTCAGAGCCCTTGGGATCACCCCAAAGACCCCAAGTAGCAAAGCCAAAGGAGAGGACTACCAGAGCAAGCTTTCATCCTCCATGTCAAACTTTCCCTCAGGTATACTTTTTGTCGTAACTTCTGTCTTTGTAAGCATTGTTTTCAGTCTTTCTTTTTTTTCTGTGTTCAATCCTCGACCTGTGCCCTTTGATCTTATCTTCACATTAAAGTGATTGTGTGTGTGGACAAAATGTAGGGTACTGAAGTTTCACCTTCCGAATTTTAGTAAGTTGCACCATTCAGACATTTTGGGAAAATAAATCGCTTTCTGGTGGTAAATCCTGCCATATGATATCAAACTCTTCTGACATAAAGACAAAAAGTGTAAAATACGAAAATATAGTGGTTAACAGTTTTCACTCAAAGCAACTGTGTGCTACTTTGAACAAGCCAGTGGAAGTTATATACTGGTAGTGAATATTCAGTTAGTCAAAACAACTGATCACTGATGCTGCAACTATGTAATCAGTTTGAAGGTTACTTGTAAATACAGTGACTCATTTCAACAAATACAAAAATTCCCAAAACGGTCCAAGGAGCGAGGGTGGGACTTAGTGTTTTTGGTGCACCATTGAGACCTATTCTGTTGCATATTTATTTCATAGGCACTTAGAGTAAGAACGGCAAATATTCACTTTTTCACTGTAATTATGCCAATCCTGTTGCTTTTCTTTACTGACATTTTTTGTTCATTGAAAGACATGTTTTGTCCATGAACAACCTTGTGTGCAAATATGAAAATAAACTTCTTATCAAACATAACGTTATCCTTCATACACTTTAAGATGTCTTGCTCATATCAGACTTTTGGTTTTGATTTGTTTTAGTGGTGGTCAAGCAAGAGGTAAGAAGGTAGGGGGCCTATTTTAGCCCTGAACAGTAATATCATGGTGCTCTTGTGCTACCATACTTCTTTTGCCTGAAACTCCTTTTTGCTACATTGGATACAGTATTGTAAGTGTGGGGGAAATTGTTTAAACATTGTTTATGGAGGTGATTGTGAGACAGGCCATTTTTCAGTGTGGGTCAAAGGTCATTTGGGGTCATCAAGGGTCAAGTTGTGAAAATTTTGAAAACACGATATCTCAAGAAAGGAAGCTTGTAAAGATCTCATGCTTTTTATGTAGTTGTACCATGTTGAGTAGAGGAACCCTATCGTTTTTGGTGAAGGTCAAAGGTCATTTGGCCTTAATGGGTCAAATTATGAAAATATGACANNAATGTATTTCTGCATTCTGGTTCAGTGTGAGTAATCGGTGGCTTTGCAATGCTGATTGATGATCGGCAGAGAAGGATGCAAGGCATCAGTTATGTATGACATTGAAAATGCAAGTAAATGAGATTTGTCAAAACAGAAAGTGAAAAGTTCACTCATACAGTGAGGGTATTTTCCTTTCTTTTTGATAGACTCTAATTCAGGCCTAGCCTATGCCCCAGTGTTAGACCTAAAGTTAATTCATTGTATATTAGGCCTCATTGGATTAGCATTTCGTGATGGTATTTTAAGCCCATTTTTCACACTAATGGACATTTTTACGCTCTACTTAGCTATATAAATGCCACTATTTATTAGCTCCTCATTTAATTTTATGGTGTTTAATATGCAAGTTATATGGTTTCAATTGTACTCAGTAGTACATTTACATATTCACTTATGATGTTTGCTATATAAGGGCTTTGTCACATATCTGACCGGCAGGAATCAAAATACCACACAGCTCCTGACTACTGCTCATTATGCAGCCTTCATATCCCACACATTTCAGTACACATAGCCACGGAACCTTCCTGAAGTTAATGAGCTCTGAATTACTAGCAGAGAGGTGGAGCTATTGTTTGTAAACAATAGCAGTACTTTGCCTTAACTGATCTGTGGTTTGAAAATTGCAATTGTGCATTCATGGATAATCTCTAAGCTTTTGTTCTGTTACCAGATTCTATTCATAGATTATCACAAAGGTAAATTCTTTGATTCTACAGAACTGCTGAAACTGCCAGTGTCTGTTACTGTAGACTGACATTCTTATATGTGCTTCAGAAATCAAAGAGCCAGACATGAGTATGCTAACCATAACACCATTGTCAGGGTTGTTGAATGTCAGCGTTTTTGCTGTAAGCCGTATCTTTTATAATTCCCTGTTGTTACTTTCGGCATTTTTGTTACTTTCGGCATTTTTGTTACTTTCGGCATTTTAAATGTGAGACTGTTTTCACTTCATGGTACACATATATATGGCAATGGTGTGCAATAAGAGCACCAGAGGGAGGACAGCTCTAACGAACATTTTACCTCCATTTCGCATACACACAGTGCTCTGCATCTGCTGATGCCTTATTAGTATGCGTAGGCACGTAGGCCTAGAATTATCACATTTATCCTTACAGCAGTTGTGAGCCTACATCCTATGTTCAATGTACGGTAGTATGTTGTGAAATATCTGCATTGAAATACCAAATATTTGGAAGTAGGCTATTTCTGTTGTCAGTTGGTGCTGTGAGAGACGATGCTTGTGATTAATGTCTGAACTGATAAGAAANNGAGGGGTTGGCCTTTTTTCTTCTTGGGAACGTTGCACAAGATAAAGTATGTAAGATAATAAACATAAAATAAATGTAGCAAAGTGAGAGATGCCAACATTAGTTTGAGTTGTCAACTTGTCACTGCCTTTTTTTCCGAATGTGACTTCGGCCTGACTATGTACTAAAATGGAATATTGGTACATGTGTGTCAGTTAAATGTTCCTAGATCACTATTGGTAAGATTCATGGAGTATCCCCGCCATATGCTACCCTGGACTTGGTCCAACCTGTGTCCACTGTGGTGCTTTGGTAGGAGGGAATGGAGTGCCAACTCTCCCCTTAAGGGTGGAATGATATTGTTGATGGGGTCTGTGGTATTGCTCAGTTATTGTCATTGAATAAAAAAATGGAAATTTTCTCTCAGACTAATGATCGTGGAGAGAGTGCAGTGTAAAAATTTACTTTGATGTTTCTTTGGAGGATGGGGATTAAGAATATATTTGAGTACCTTAGTTTGGTGCTCAAATACATGTCAAATTTTCAAGCTGATCACCAACTTCAGGTTTACTCCCTGTTACTTGGCAGTTATTAGAAGTGCAGTGTTATTTATTACAGGTAAACGTATTCAGTGTCTTGAA
>VJOZ01018846.1:2509-15308 GCA_009801055.1 Stichopus horrens | reverse complement strand
CCCTGATAATATGTAGAGGGTAGTCATAATCAAGAAAGAAATCTATCAGATTACTAACATGCTTATCATATTCACACTCAGTAGAGCAGATGCAATCCTAATACATTGGGAGTATACGATTGATCGTCTTAAACTTATATGGTGGGAACTGCTAAAATAAAGGAAACCATGTGTGTCAGTAGGTTTGCAATAAAAAGTAATACCCAGCCAGCATCCTATCTTCAAGGTCGGCCATGAAAATAACTGCATAACTGGGAGCCGTTCTAGTGCCCATTGCAGTTCCACATATTTGAAGATAATGTTGCCCGTTAAATTCAAAATGATTATGGGTAAGGATAAACTCAATAATGGAACAGAAGTCATTTATGAACGGTTGAGAATAACCATTCTAGGAGAGGATTGACTTGCAAGATAATATGCCATCTCTGTGTGGAATATTAGTATAAAGGGCACTAACATCCATAGTGACAAGATAGCAATCAGATGGAAGGGACCTAATGTCATTCAGTATTCTGAGAAAATGTGTAGTATCTTGGATGTAGCTCTTCAGTGTTGGTAATAAGGGGTTTAGGAGTGCCAACAAACCCACTTATAATTGTTCAGTGAAAAATAGTATTAATATGGATTGTTCTTGTCTAGAACATATGGTGATTTTCTGACAAGTTCATTCAACAGTTTTTACTTTCTAACAATAACAGGGTTTTTCTTTTTGCGAAAATTTGCCTCCGGTGCAATATTTTGCATTTTGGAGCCACTTTTCTCCGAGAAATTATGGTTCCAGAAGAGTTATTCCAACAATTTTTACTCTCTTTACAGTTGTTTATTGGTTTGTTTCAACCGTCGATGATTGCATGAGAAAGTAGAACTCGTTCTTGTACCGAAAACTTTTGAAAATGATATCCACTTTGAAAAATAGCATTTTGATAGATGGGGAAGCATAAGAAGAGTGATGGTTGGTGTAAATCTGTAAGAGGATTGTAAGGGAGGACATGTCCTGATCCACTTTTAAGAATTTTTTTACCTACTAGCTGAACTTAGATGCAATCTAATTTGTGCAACTTTTGGTTTCTTTTGAAGTCACAAAATTTCGTTTCGTTTCGTTTATTCTTTTAATTGAGCTTGTTCAAACAAGATGAAGTACACTGAATTAACCCACATATCAAAAGAAAAACAAACTGAATCAGATGAAGCTGAAAGCTTTCATAGTCTGGTACAACCCACAGATTTTTTATTAAATATTAGAACAAAACATTATGCAGCTATGTACGCATATAAAAAATGGAAAAATGAATCTTAAGGAATTTTATAGGCTCATATTATATACAAGAAACAGATTAAGAGAGATAAAAAGAAATAGGTGATTTTAAAATACTTCTTAAAAAGTTAATATTTGAGTAATTTCGTAATTTAGTGTTGAGAGAATTCCATGCAGATGTGAACACCGTAGCGTCTTACTTGAGAGTGAGCTAACATTGTTCATGTCACAGCTTGCACCAGATTATCCCGTCCCCTTGTACGACAGTTATGATGAAAGCTGTGTGGGTGGAAAAACGAGTTCAAATCATGAGGAAGTTGATCATTATGATGTTTACATTAGAATGCCTATAACTAATTATATTAGGATGCTTAACTGATATTTAAAGTGAGCCGGCCTTTAAAGTAAGAATATTGAGGTTACAAAAATACGAATTCAAAGTGTATGGGTGTAAAACGGAATACTCGGATAGCCCTCGTTCGGACAACAAGGAGTATAAGTTTGGAAGGAACTTGAACCCTAGAGTAAACTACTGTACGTAAGATGAGGGAATACATAGTTGAAAAAAAATTACTGGGAAGATGATACCTTAATCTATTCATAACACCAACCCTTCTACAACTTGCATGATTGAAGAAATGTGATAGATTGAGACTGGTGCTATGTCAGACCTTCTGACTACCCTCACTCCTAGACTGCAATATGAGAGCTTCAAATGAAATTTTAGATTTACTGAGAATGTTTTCAATTACTAGGTAATCTCACAATCTGGGACAATTTTTGGCTTCTTCTGAAGTCATAAAATGTGCTATACTGAGATACGAAAAATTGAACGGGTACTTCGGATTTTCGGACTATCGTGGCTCTGGGTTTTTTCCTTTTTTGAGGGGGGGTCCGCGGTTTAGACGATCCCGGGGTACATCGAAAATTAATTTAAATACACGATCACCAACAGATATTTTTCCCTCACATCTCTTTTTTTTCTGGTAATTTGAAATTTCTTTCGTGTGTTTATGGGGAGCGAACATGAGTCAATCCATTACCTTATCTTTTTTATCCATTAACATGACGCATAGAAATAACTGTGCGCGAACAACGCGGAAATGTATGATCATTTGGGATGTGTAGATGAGTCGAATCTTGGTATATAAACACATAATTGGTCAGGCAGAGTTCCCTTAAGAGCATTTATCAGCATATAGGCTACTGATTACATCAGTCACTCACCACAACCGTGTTCGATATTTGTTACAATGTCCCTCTACTTTTCAAAAACTGAGCTAAAACGTTTCTCTCTTACGAAATGTATATTTGTGTGGGGCGGGGCAATTGATATTACATCCCCGCCTATCGATATGTGTGGGGACGTGTCCCCTCGTCTCCCGGGGTTGACGCCCATGTACCTGGGCACTGGGATATTGAACTTTTATTCCACTACGGTCACCGGACTCGCCGAGAAGTACACATTACACTAGCTGGCAGGTGAACTCTAAAAGAAATTCCCCGTATAATTTAGCACCGCAATTGAATATTTAAACAGGCTAATTATCGTGTTAACCAGGAAATCGACTGCAGTAAGCCAAAGTATTATAACTATCTGTAATCAAGCGGATAGTTCCATAACATATTTCAATTACTGAAACATTGCTTGATCTTTCGGTCATTACGTCCTTACTTCACTACATGACTCTTCAGTACGTAGCACTGAACGTGGTCTGCTCAGTGTTTCTACTACAAAAGGGGAATGGTCCAACAGGACATCCGTAGAAGGAACCTGGCTAATGCTGCAGCCAGACTTGATCTAACTCCCTGATTTTCTTTTCTAATATGGTCTTGCATAGACATTCGATTAAAACGAGTGCAAAAATTGATCTGTATTAGTAAATTAATTTCCCTCGGCTATCGGTGAATTTGGGTGAAATCAACCTGCGGTATTTGTAGCAAACTCCGCCTCTATCCTATTGGGGTTTGAGGTCCCGCTGTAAGCAGGTACGGTGGCATTCTAAGGCTCCCATACTCTTACTTTTTTTTTATATCTATCAGCCCGAGGAACGCAAAGCCGTAACCCTGATGCAATGTTGTGTAATATTAAATGTAAGATTCAAGAAAGTACTTTCCCATTACCTTCTACCCAAAGCAAGCAATCCTGTAGTAAGAAGGTCTCAACAACCGTACTTTAGGTAAGCAATGTCAAAATGTCTGTCGTTTCGTGCTGCGAGATGAGTCGTAATATTTGTTGTTTACATTTGCGAATGTCAGATATAAATTATGTTACACTAAATAATATTACAGTAGGCTAAGTGGCGTTTAAGTCGGGAATGCTAACTAACACTAAGTAACAATGTGATATTGATAATACAGTTTTTACATGTTGGCTTAAAAGAAACTTGTGCACGTGTAAGTGATTGTCGATGACAAGTAGCAGAGTTGAATTAAAAAACCGGTTCAGTCTACCGTACATGAATCATGTGGGAACATGTTAGTTTGCGTTACGGTACATTAACATACATTGAGCCTGGCAGACATGGCTCCTCACAAGTCACGGTACACCTCTTTCTCCTTCATCCATGATACAGTTGCGTGTTTGTGTTGCGTGGAGTTTGCAGTAGCCTGGTGGAGATGCCAGTGCCTCACAGGTCGCCCCAGTGTTAAGGATACAGTATAACATGACCCATATAAAGCAATACAGATGATCAAATTCAAATTATTTTCTCATATGGACAGAGGAGAACAGTTACATAAGTATTAAAAACATATGAAGGACACAAAAACAGGAAACTGTCATCAAAGCTAGTGACCACTAAAGAAGAAGAACCAGAAGAAAAAGAATGCAGTAACAGTACACATGGGGAGAAACGAACTGATCCCTGAGGAATTAACAAAAGAAAGGGCAAGCACTAACCAAAAGTAGAAGCCTATACTGCTCAATACAGAAGTAGGCTAGATCAGAATTGCACAAGATATATTATACGATCAAAACATACTACCGAGATGTTAGTGTTCACGTACTGTAGGAGTCTTACGGCAGGACAATCATCAGACAACTGGTTTACAACTATATGCAACATATTTCCTCTTAGAACGATTACGGGCCTTGTTCAATCAAGTGGCGACAAGTATAGAGATTAACTCGTTGCGCTTATTTATTTTGTTTGTCAAGTGGAGGATTTCTAGTTTCACATCTAAGCATAGCTTACAAATGCCAGAATCCTATACTTCTGTAGGTATTGGATTTTCTAGTAATATTCCAGTCAATAGTGTACAGTAAGTGTGGTTGTTATATCTTACTATGTAGCTTGAACTGCCCGCCCGACATATCGGGCGGGCAGTTGTATGCCAGCTATTTGTGTGATGATCGTCCTGCCTTAGAGCTCTGTTTTGATCTTCTAATTTATCATGTGCAAATTCCACTCTACTCCTCTATCGAGCACTCTACTTTGGTTAGTGCATCATCGATTGAAATGAATTTAATCACTTCTAACTATGATAGTGCTCAATACATATAGTATCTGACCGGAGTTTACAAGTGTATTTAACACATGATATGGTTTAAAGAATCGTTGCTACTTTGAATTTAATGTGCTTTGAGTGGCGGGCGATGATCAGGCAAGTGCATGGTTGTTATTGTATGGGCCAATGCTACAGTGAGCTATCGTTTTTGATTGGTACGGTTCAGTGGTGGTGTTTGTTTGTGTGTGTTCCATGTCTACACTTGGAGATGAACTCCATTCTTTTATTCNNNGTATGCTTAGCTGTATTTCAGCATTTTAATTAAGTGTATCCCATCTTATGGAGTAGTCCATATTTTGCTCTTTTAGCTCCCAGATGTATTCAGAAAGTTCGGTGTTGTTTCTGTTGCGATTTACTGTATGTCTGAGTGATTTTGTGTGGTTGTTGTACCTGGTTTTGAACTGGCTGCTTGCAAGGCCTATGTATGATGTGTTGTTGTATCTGTATAGATGTGAATATGGCCTTGTAGATTGAGCCACTGCTGAGGCAGCTTCCTTGTAGTGGGCAGCTATTTGGTTGTCTGCAGTTGCATGATTTTTGGTTAGGTTCCTGGTCTGCCATTTCAGGACGGTTGAGGCTGTGCAACTTGATGATTTGTTCCATGTTTCTCATGCAGCTGTATCTAATTTTTAGCATGCTCCTGTTGAAGATTTTGTGGAATTTGTTGTCTTTATTGAAGTGCTTTAAATTAGCCTCAGGAATTGTGTTCCAATGTTTGTCTTCACATTCTTGCTGAATGGGGGGTTGTGCAATATTATTTTCCTTCTGTACAGTGTGTGTACGTACTTTTGTATTTTATTTCATAGCTGCAGCTGCTTTCAGGGCACTGTTATATGTGGGGCAACTTTGTGGAATGCTTCCTCACTAGAAGAAAGGTCTGAGATTCTTTCCTCTATAGCCTGTGGTATGTTTTTTATGATGTTGGGGAATGGTTGATGTAGATGGGGTTATCGTTTGGTTTTCTGTATGTTTGGTATGACCCAATTCTCAGGTCTAGGCCGGCCGGGTTACACCTAGGAAGTTGACTCTTTGTTAGGTTGTTTGGATGGTAATATTTATTCGGCAAGTTTGAAAGATCTTTGTTAGGTCTTTCCTTAAATGATCAGCCTTGCTACTGGAGAAGGTTTTTATGACTGCCAGACCGTCATCTCTGTATACTGTATAGGCCTACGCTAGTGACTCCGAGTTGGTTTGTAGCATGCTTAGGTTGTATAAACCGATGAGTTCACAGATTTCTGCTCCGCCATAGGCGCCCATTGAGACATCGCACCGCTTGCGCGTTTCTTTTCCCATGTGTTATTTTCTTGGATGGAAAATCCTTCTGGTTAAAATTATTGGAAGTTTTTCACTACAGAAGTCTGATAAAATTTATACATTTTCTGCTATAAAGACAGAAGTACTTTCTTGAATTCCAAAGGCTGTGTATGGGCTACACAACCAAGGGTGCAGTTGAAGAATGCAACTATTTCAAGCACGGGTCACACTAATGCCATTCAATTTTCAACGTACATTTATACAACTTGAATTGCCGTTTACATTAATGAATGAGATTTTAATATAAACTACGAAATTGATTCTTCTCTTTCAAAAAATCCAGGATTAAGAGAAATTATGACACTATTTTATTCTGAACAATTTTTATGATCAATTCAATTTGCACTTATTGTGTTGAAAATTGAATTGGGTATTGAATTGCGCTAGTGTGACCAGGGCCTTACAGTACTATCAATAAAATTAAAAAATGTGGTTTAAGAAATCAGAACCACTATACTGTCCATGATCATTCCTGTGCCACACTTTTTTTTGAAATGATCTAGCATTTCCTTGGTTAATGGTGCGATTGTAGGCTACAGTTCAATTGGTGACAAAGTGAAGCTACTCTCTGGGGTATAGTGGAGGCAGAGAGCAGTCATGGTGTGGTATTGGAGAGGTGTGTGTTGTATGCAGAGGCTAGAACATATATCTTCCAGGGGGCAGAAAGCATGCACAGAAGTATGTCATTCAGGAAGTAAGTGACTATCATGCTTGCATGTATGTACCATTCTTAGTTTGTGTCATTTATTGGCAAAACATTGAAATATATATGTACAGGCAGCTGTAGAAAAAAACATTATCCCAACCAGAATTTACCAAGAAGTCTTGAGTGTCTGAAGGCTTTCAAGTGTGGACCAGCATGTTAGCAATCAACAGTTAATGTGCAGGGTACTTGAAAAAAAAAAGAGCAGCAATTTTTTCGGTTCAAACTGTTCAGTATGCAAAGCAACAATAGTCAATAGTTTTTGCATGATCATTGTGCATATATGCTACACTGTGCAACATGAAATTGTTCCAGTTCATAGCTGTTTTGATCAGATAGCGCATGTGACCTCCCTTGCGGCTTGTTTTGACTGTTTACAAACTTGCTGATAGCAGGGTCAACAAGCCGAGAGTTAGCAGGGCCAGCTAATGTTATTCTAAACATGCAGTCTTAGAACTTCTTTCACTTACGTTTCTGTAATTGTCAGTGGAAAATTTCAGTGAAATTATGTGTTGACAGAAGTAGCAATTTTCGCTCATGAATCAATTAACAAGCACTGTACTGAATCTCTGGTGGTCTGCAAATACAGTATGCAAGTTGTAGCTGGCAAACTTGTTAGCAAGTTGCAGTGCAGGTTTGACATGATACAGAAAGAGTTGATGGATAACCATTTTTTTCTCTCATTGCATCACTGGTATCAGTGGTATATTCAGGATTTTTGTGATAGTGGGAGCGCCAAAGCTCGCCGCCCTGGGAAAGGGGTTTAAGGGGAAATTACTGTATGTCCTCAGCACCCTTGTGAAGACTCCTAGAAGGGAACTCATGCAGATGTGAAAAGTGGGCACTCTGCACTTGTTCATTTATTTAAGAAGCTCAGTTGCACTGTTAAATCAAATCTTTTGTGAAATAAATCAATGTCAATTGTATGTTTGCAGCAAGTCAACAAGTGACCTTACTTCATGCAGATATCATCTTTCCAGTTTAGGCCTCTTTTCAGGAATATGGATAGGCAACTGGGGTGTGGGTTATGGGGGTACAAAACATTATCTTCAATTTGCCAACCAATGTATGCAACATGTGATTTGCACACGTGCACTTCAAGAGCTTTAATTTCTACCATACAGGTAGTTGCTAACCAGCAGACTTAATGAGGCTGGCCAGCTTAACTGTGAAATTGATTAACTTTTACAACTCTTATGTAAATAATTACTGAGAAGCTTTCTAAAATGCTGAAGCAGAGTAGTATGTCAATATAAACTAGTAGTGTGTATTCTGTGTGTAATATGCTGAGTTAGCTTCTGAGGCACTGTTCAGTCTGTGCTGTACAGCTTTATGGGAATAAGCGAGTCGAACTTGACACATCTGATGAATCAATCTGTTCGTGCTTGCTGAAAGTTTTTATCGTCTGCAATTAGCAATACATGGTGAACCTGCTACATTACCAAAACCACAGTAACAGGGTCCGATTTAATCGATTATTGCATTGAAGAAATGCTGAGAAAAAAAAATTGGTAGTATCTTAAATTTAAGATAATTATAAAATAATAATGAAATAATGGAGTTATTGTGACTTATTTAAAGGAATTGTGAAATAGTTGTGGAATGTTGTTTAAAATGGAAGAGAAATTAATTGAGCAAAAAATCCTGCAACTGCTAAGATTCTACTACTGTAGCAACAACAAAGTTGCAACATCAGTGATTGAGCCCTTGCTGATTCCTGCTTTTCTCATGCAAGTCGAACCTACACAATGTGAGAAAAACCATATTTATCTGGTAAGTATGATTATTAGGCACCTGATTATACTCATTGTCTTCTTTTTAAATTCTGTGAAAGCGTAGTCTGTAATTCCCCCAAGTGTGCCATGGATTCAAATGTAGATGCACAGAGGACTAGTTGGTGAGGAAATTTTGGCAATTAGAATGTGTACAAACCATTGAGCATTTCCAGGAAAAGAAAAGTGGTACCAGGAAAGGAAAAGTGGATCTAGCCAAGGAGAAGGTCGTGGGGAAGGCAAAGGGGGCATGGGAAAAGGTAATGAGAATAAAGAAAAGAGATCTGGGTTTCATAAAAAGAATGGCAAGTACTTCAGAAAGCTTTTTCACAACAAATGTCACAGAAATGACCAAGTCTTCATATTTTCCTTCAGTCCACAATGCCGCTATCATATTTGGAGTCTGTCAGTGAAGCCAGCCGACCTAGTTGACCTGTTTTCGTCTGGTAGCAATGTCATTTTTCAAGCGTTGATAGTACAGTACCTTCACTCAGAACATGTTAACAACGTATACAGTACATAGATGTACTGCACAATTGTTCAAGAACTTGAGATGTTTACACACTGTGAAGAAAATATTGTGCCATGCATAATGCGGTTTACATAGCGCTCAAAGGATCCAAAGTGACATGGCGTGCTGGTATGAGAAATGCTCTATGCTCTCGCAACACATGTATGCTCAATATAGATCTACAGTTGGCACATGTGAAGGCGCATGCAGGTGTTTGTGGTGTGTCGCAGTAGGTTATTATTAAGTTCCTTGAATATTCAGCATTTCTATCCACAATTAGCAATCTGAATCACTGATGAAATACACAGCTGAGCGTACTTCAGAAGAATCGGTGTGCAAAATGATAGGTATGAGATTTGCAACTCCTTGGATTCCCTACTTGTTTTGATTTGCAATGTTCTTCAGACAAAGGCCGGATTCAAACGGCTGAAATCTGAGGAGTGTTTCAAATCTGGAAAGCTTGTTGCATTTGAATCCTAAGAATCTTAATTTGAATGTTGAATGGCAGTGACAGTGTGTTACTGTCACTTTAAGCTGCAATATTGTACACAGAGTCTAAAGTTTAATTTGAACCACAATAACTGCATCTGTATTAGTTTACAGTAGGCCACATTTCATGGTCTACTGTGCATTTTGTCTCAACCAACAGGTGTACTAATGTACAGACTGAAGTATGGAAGTATGGAAGTATGGGAGTGGAAACCAGTGCATTAAGTCTTGAAAAGGGAGGCACTGAAGTTTGGTAGGAAAAATTATTCAGTCAATCAAAAAGGTTTTTTTTTCTTCTACCAGTGAGAGGTAATTTATTTCTTTGGAGCTAATGGTTGCTATTCAATCATGACTATGCACTTTACCATTCTATAAGCCACTGCCTTCTCATTCTGTTTCCATCTACTTATTAATTGTTTTATTTCTTTCTTTCATCATTCTAATTCAGATTATCCTCGTTGATGTATTTCTGTCATTCACAAATGCCAACTGAAGTTTTGATCATCTCAGGTTGCGAAGTATGCCCAAATCACGAGATCAGGCCTCACAACCTCCCCCTCCACTGGACGGGGGTTGGGGATGGATTGCTGTTCTGGCAGCCTTTATTGCACATGTCCTGACATCAGGTAAATAACAAAATAAATTGATCTGAGCTGGTATACATGTGAAATATCAAATAATTAGCAGTAATCTGCATATTCCTGTTGCAGTGTGTAAAAAAGAAACATTAGTGGTGTGTGAAAAGAAGAGTGGGTATTGCAGAGGCCATCATTCACAGATGTAATGTGCAGTAGCTTGTTAAGAGAATCCTTTCAAAATGTGCTAATGTTTTGTTACCATCTCTGAAGTAACACCAGCTGGAACACAATGGATGGCAATCATATATTGATGTAACAACAGCGGGAGCAACTTGGATGTTACATTTACACAAGGGAATAGTCTTTTCTGCAAGCTTTTTGACTATCTCGATATGAAACATCATAAGTACATTGGTTATCTTCAATGTACACTTAAGTTTTATCACTTCAGTTGAAATTGTAATGCCTATCTTTAACATCTATTGACATTTTGACAGTATCTACCTTTCTGTAGCTAGCTGCATATGTTGACGTGTAGGGAAAATATAAGCCCTATATCGTATGGATTATGTGCTTAAATGATGGTTTTATGTTCTTTTTTGATTCCTCACCAAAGGAAGGCACGGAATCTAGGTGGTCATGATGTATGTACATGTGTGTGTGTGTGTGTGTGTATGTGTGTGTGTGATGGCTTGGCTTGTAGGCACTATATCTGAAGAAGGGAAAGGCTCCCAAAATGGGAGTTGGTGTGCAGGTAGTCCATTGTAAGTAGATGATCTGTAGTGTTTTTCCTGGAGGTCAAAGTTATTGAGGTCACTAGAGGTGAAAGTCTGAATATCTATTAAAATAGATGTCTCGGCAATTGAATGTTGTCTGGACCTTCAAACATAGTGTGTTTGTAGTATGGTTGGGCAGTATTCTGGTAAGTCAAGGTAGTACTGGTATTACTGTTGCAATTTTCAAAAAATTAACAAAACTTGTCCTCGAAATTTGCTGTTAATTCTATCATATCTTAACTCAAAATTGTCTAAAAATATGATGCTGCCAACTAAGTACTAAAAAATCCTAAAGGACATTTTTTTTGTTGCTTCAACCTTTCTCTGAGCCTAACACAAATAATGTCAGCTAAAAAATCTTTACAGTAGGCTATTTTGTAGATAAAACTTGAAGACTCAATGTCAACAAGATTAGTCTACAGGGTATAACATGTACTCCAGGCTTTCTAAAATCCAAAACACCTGTTCTCATCAATATTGCTTGTATCAGAGAGATCCCTGGTATGCGTCCAACAAATGATTTTTGCCCTGAACACTCTAGAAGTAATTTGGTAAGGGGTGCACAATATTAAAAAATAGTAGTATCCTTACAAATTAATGTACATTACTTCAACATGATAAAGAAAAAGATAAAGAAAAAGGTAAACTAAAAGCTAGCTTTTCACACACTTATGAAGTCGATCACAATTGGCATTGTCCCATGCATATAACCAATGTACCTCCACTTGTTGCTCCCGGTTTGATGTCATTCTGGTGTATTTATTTCTAATGGCTCTAAGCTACTGTAGTTTTGGTGACAGGTAAGATTCAGTAGGGCCCACCTTTACGACAGGCCTATGTAGAGTGCCAAAACTTTCATCAATTAATTTGTAATTACAAATAGGCAGTATATGACAAGCAGTAAGTTTAAAGCTATTTGTATGTGTTAGGGTTGCTCTGTATCAACCGTGTAAAGTTTTGAGTATAATTTATGAAACGGTTCTATACAGTAGTTGATTCACCTAGCACAGTAACATTTAAGACAAAAACTCATCACCCCAGACAGTTTCAATTCTCCCAACTACCAACCTCTAGTTCTCCTTAAAATCCTCCACATTTGTTATCTGAACAATGGATCCCTGTGTATGCTGTTTAACATGAGCTACTCTGTATCTTTCAAATTTGCTGTCAATCAAAGAGTACTGTAACTTAGAACCAGTTGAGAGTTTTGCTTTCCGGAAAGTAAAAATATAGCTTAGGGTGATGAGTTACTGCCTTTAAGCTTTACAGATTCATTTGAATTTTTTATATATTTAACGATGTATTTTTGATTCCTTGTGAAGGCAGGCGAGGAATCTAAGAGAGAGTGATAACATGTGTGTATGTGTGGGTGTGTATGTGTGGGTGTGTATGCATGTGTGTGTGATACCTTGGGTAAACAGGATAACTTAAGAGTGAAATTGCTTGGACTTCAGGGTTGGTGTGCAGGTAGTCAATTGTGAGTAGATAATCCTCATTCTTTTCCAGGTAGGTCAAAGGTCATTTGAGGTCACCAGAGGGAAGAGCCTGAAAAACCTATTAAGGGGATATCTCAGCAACTGAAAGTTGATGGTACTTTGAACTAGTAGCCTTGCTTGCTCTTGATGAGTAGATGATCTCTGTCTTGTTTTAGGGAGGTCAAAGGTCACACAAGGTCATTAGAGGTCATAGTGTAGAAAACTTCTAAACACTGTATCTCCAGAAGGAGAAGTTGCTGAAACTTCAATCTTAGTGTACAGGTTGTTTATTGTGAAAAGATGATCCGTATTGTTTTCATGGAGGTCAAAGGTCATTTGAGGTCACCAGAAGTGGAAGTTTGAAGACCTTGTAAAGAAGATATACAGTGACTGATTTGCCACTCTTGATGAGTGGA
>VJOZ01018839.1:0-10032 GCA_009801055.1 Stichopus horrens | reverse complement strand
CTGTGGGAGGGACTAGAGGTAGGTGGTTGGGAGAATTGAAACTGTCTGTGGTGTTGCATTACAGCCTTTAATGTTGACAAAGTTGTGGCCTAGATACACATTGTTTTGCATTTAATATCATACTGAATACAGTTACTGGCTCCAAAGTGGTGTTTACTTTCTTTTCATCCTTTAGTCTTCTATTTGACCTTTAAAATAATATGATGAGAATTTTTCCGTAACTGTTGAAGTGCTCTGAATTAAGAGATGTATCAGCATGCGTGTCACTATATGTGAAATATTTCCATTTCTAGCAATAAATGAACTTAAAATTACACTTAAACAAACTAATAGATGTCTGGTCTGATAGCATCTTGCTATAAACTATTAAGAGAAGATTTCATCAAACTTTGGAAAAATTCCAAGCCTCTCAAATACTGTAAACATGCAATACTGTACCCATGACATTAAAAGTTTATAGGTAATTCACTGCACTCACTGTAAATCCAACTAACCAAACTTTGATCACCAATGGGCAATCCTTACGCTAAGTCGACCTCAAATTCACTGAATTCTTCAATCCTGACAATCATGAATTTATAAAGCATCTGTCGTTGCTAGTAAATCATAACACTATGAGGCCAAAAGAAGCATTTTGCAGCAACTACAGGTACGTTCTATGTACATACTTATCAAAGTTGATAACTAAGTAACATAGAACCAATTTGCCTTTGTATTGAGGATAGTTTATCTGGTGTAGTCCCTCTACTGCTGCATGAACATTACTCTTGTCATGGTAGGTGGGAGTGCAGTTGTTATGTTAAGACAGGTTAGAGAGGAATGAAATAAATATGACAAACACCCATTAAAGGAAGAACAGGTAGATGGTGTCAAGGGAGAGTACTCAGAACATAAAACAAAATTGACAGATCCTTTAGCATAAGATTTCTAGTAAGTTACCATTTGACAATGCTAAAATCACTGTTGATAGTAATCTAGAATCACTGCATTTTACAAGGTGTCAAGATCTTAAAGATAGGTAACAGAAGACAAACAGTGTGGAAGGGTGGGTAGTGATTCATCACACAGTTAACAAGGACTTTTTATTCTAAGCACTGCCTCTGGTCAAACAACACTATAGGATGGTGTAAAAGGGTTACCTTACAGTGGATAAGAGTGCAATTGTTCTGCTGAGTGACTGAGAAGTGAGTGAGTGATGAAGTTAATCGAGCAGTTTGATGCAGGTCAGCTATGAAATGAGCAGTGACTTAAAATGATCTAGTTTAAATTTTAAAATTTGTTCCACACAAATAGTACACAATTTCTCACCCTTAATGAAAGTAACAGAAAGATGAAACGTGAATTACCTTAAAATAATAAAGCTGTACTTTTTTCATGACAATAGAACATATCATTCCTATGAAACAGTGTCATCATATTCACCAAGGTTTAATTACAGTGAAATTCTTGCTCATTGAGCAAAATTCTGCAATGCACTGATTCCTGCAGATGAAAGATTAAAATACAAATGATGTTAACACAACTGACAAAAAACAGGTTACTAAATTGACCTTACCCTACTCTGGCCTAGAAACCTCCCAATCATCTTCAAGGAAGGCGCCTCTGAGATTTTCAGCTGTCCTGAACTTCTTCAGCCAGAAGGCTAACAGGGGATGCCCTTCTATGGACCCCTTCTTCAAACATTAAATGAAAAGAGCAATATTTTTGTGACTGTTCTTGTTGTTTCCTGTTGAGGCTTGCTGACATTTTGCTGTAAGGTTCCGTCAGTTCATGATCCTCAAGTTTACCTACAGAAAAATGGAAATGTGAGCATTGCCACTCAAGATACATCCAATATGAAAAGATACCCCTCACTGATGGAACATCTTGAATTACAAGTTATCACACACATAGCATCTAAACCAGAAAAGCTTTATTTCATCCTGAGCAATAATCCCCTTCTGGGAAGTTCACATTTGTCCCTGTGTTTATGATGGCAACAATAGACTTCAGTTAAAGACTGGCCTAGCTAGAGTTAGAATACACCAAAACACCCTGTGTGAATCTGCCAATGTTCTCCCCATGTGCTCACTTTTCATCTACATTAGCAGTTTCCAAACATTTTCAGTTCAATGCCCCTTTCACACAATGGCACTGGGAACAAATTGGAAAATACTAATCAAAATGTGTACCATCTGATTGTCTAACAATTGCAACACAGAGCTTTATCTATTTGAATACATCATAACATGGTATGCAGAGTATATGTAGTAATACACTAAAAAGAGAAGATTGTATGACTTGGATGAAATTTCAAGGTCCTTGCAAAATGATGTGTGTAACTAATGGGGTCTGCAATTGAAAAGTATAAACTATGATTGAGACCCAGAAAGCCAAAGGCTTCGTGATAGCTTGTCATATGGATATGAATCACACACATGACAAGTATGAGACCAATTACAGTTATTCTTCTTGGAACATAATGTTAATAAGGTTTTGATCCAGAATGACCGTTCACTTCCTCTTAAAACACTAGGTGCAAAATTGATAGAAATCATNNTTACAAGATATTGACTTGTGGTAACCTCAAACGACATTTGACCTCCACAAAATCCATCGAGAACAACTGATGAATATGAGCACTAGACATGCAAAACATGAGATCCCTCTCATCAGTATCTCTTTGTGAAAAATAGAGTTTACATGATTTTGACCACTGGAGACTTCAAATGACTTTAAACTCCACCAAAAAAGTAAGGATCATCAATTCACAGGCTAAGTATGAGAGTCCCAAAAGTTACCCTTTCACCTTTAGTGACCCCACATGACCTTTGATCTCCATCGAAAACAATAGTAATCACTTACTCAGAATGGCCAACCCATACACCATCTATGAGATTGGAAAAGACTACATTTCTTGACATATTGTGCTTACATGATTTTCACAGTTTAACCTCTAGTGACCTAAAATGACATTTGGTTATCCAGTACAAGCAATTGATAAAATCCACTTAGCATGACCCACCCACATACTGAGTATGAGATTACCCTTTTGAAGTTATTGTGGTTAACATGTTTTCACAGTTTTGACCTTTGTGACCTCAAATGAACTTAGACCTACGCCAAAAACAATAGGAATCATTTAAACAGTGTAACTGTATTATATCATTCAGGTTACCCTTCTTGAGATTTTTTACAAGCAAAGCATCACATATCATACTCACATACATACACCCATACATGCACACACACATACATCCCCAAAGCATAGATTCCTTTTGTCTTCAGCAAGAACAAAAGTAATTGCAAAGAAATTGCCACAAAAACTAATTTACTTACTTTTACAGCTCCACGTTGAATTTAGTATGGCATTTTATTTCTTTTTCAAATGCTCCTTGCCATCCCAATAGCATTTACTGCCCCTTTGAGTTACTAAACCCCTTACCTAGGGTTGATACCTCAATTGAGAACCACTGATTTGATTTACATGGCAGGGATTATTCCTTAAAGGCATATTTTAATGACAACTGAAGGGGTTCCTTATTGAAAGAGAATAATTTTTCATTGCAGACCTTTCACGCCCCTTGTTCCTCACTGAAAAATTAAGAGAGACTTCTTTCGTCAAGACAAATTTCGAGTTGCCCAAAGGTTACCAAAATGTCATGTAACAGTGACAATTATTGCAAGAAGCTTTTGTTCTGCTTTGAAATAGAGGTCCTCACTTAACCTTGAAATTTGACAATAAGTTATATTGAAGATTTACCTTAAAATGTTATAGAGACTAAGGTCACATCTCTGCCATTATTGTCATGTTTCTTTAGGGATGGTAAAAAACTGTTGACATTGTAATACATTTTATGATAAATAACATTCAAAACAGCCTCACCGATGAGTGATTCCTAATCACGGCATGATGATCAAAGTCACAAAATTGCAAAATGGCTTGGTAGACCTTCACAAAAATTTTGGAACTTTCAAACAAACTATATACTGTTCACAGTAAGACTTAGAAGCAGATTTAACTTGTTGGCAGTTGTTTCATGTTATTACGGAATTTACGAAAATATTTTGAATATTGCTGGACTAGTCTTTGAAGATGCTATTGTTGGAATATCTGATGTGTGGGATTTGTTAACTCCATCTGTCAACTAAGGTAGACAATTGAGCAAACCTCAGGTGATAATAAATTATGAAACTCATACACTAATTTACAGCAGAAAAATCTACAGAGTACTCAATGGTGCTGAACGAAACATATAGATACATACAGGTGTTACTTGTGCATTCCTTGGGTACATGTTTTATAGCTTCTTTCAGACAAACAGCGCTGGCTGTTCAATGGTAGTGACGTAATTTGAGGTAATGTACTACACTTCCCTAGGTGCTGACTCTACGCTTAAACACGACCAACAGAATAACATGTATACCTGTATCCATTCATCCTGTGTTACACATATAAGGCTGCTTTGAACCTAGCTCACTACTCAACAGCAAGTAACCTCCAGAACCTTGCAAGCAAAGATAAACTGTTCCACAGATATCACACAGTACACATGAAAAAGAAGCACTACCTCACTTGCAGGTGTCTGACAACTGCAACTTTTCACACACCCCAAAATAAATATTTAGCTAAAAATACCTGAAATATTTTACTTCTTGAAGACAGGGAAGATGAAACACCAACTTCAACTCCTCTTGGTAATGATCTCTCTCTCATGTGTCCTTTGGACGGTCAAGAGGTCTTCATATATATGAAAGATGGTTACCCTCAAGCTGGAGTTCAAAGGGAAATAATGAACTCAAGGTTTGAAGTTGACATCTAAAAATTTTCAGATTGTGAAATGGATATTTCCAGAAGAAAAAAAAAAACAGGAAAAGAACAAATGTAATAGATGTCACACAACTCTACAGATAAATTCCTACTTTACAAGTTGTAAAAGAACACCCTCTCACCAAGATATCTACACCTCTTTTGTTAACTCAGGAGAGGACATTCAGGGACTTGGCCCAAAAGATTTTGCAAAGATGCTAATTTTCCCCTTTGTGAATCTTGATAAAAAGAACTGAATTGTACATTGAGGTTTTCTTTAAATCTTATTGTTCTCTCTAAATATCTGTCATGTAAAAGTGTAGCATCTGTTGCTGTGCTACAGGTGTCATCCTTATGAAACTTCAATTGGAATAGTAACTACTGTCTTGCTGTTTGAATCACTGACGTCAAATTAACATGTGACAGACATACAATCAGGTGTCCTGTCACATACCAGACATCCTCTCAGGTACCTGTCAGGTACCTCATAGTCTGTCAGTGTTATCCTATCAGGTACTGGACATCTTGTTGTGTACCAGAATAAGATGTTCTGCCACATACCATATTTCCTGTCATGTACCACGACATATTATCACGTACCAGATATCCTTTCATGCATGTGATCTGTCAGGTACCAGATATCCCTTAATGTGTCGTGTGATCTGTCAGGTACCAGATATCCTTTAATGTGTCATGTGATCTGTCAGGTACCAGATATCCTTTAATGTGTCATGTGATCTGTCAGGTACCAGATATCCTTTCATGTATCAGGTGTCCTGTCAGGTACCAGATATCCTTTCATGTATCAGTTATCCTGTCAGATGTCAAAATTCCTGTCCAATATTGTCACAATTCATCCACACTTTTCCATAACATGCACATTTCCATACATTCTATGGCTCTAAAACAGCCACACTTCCACGTGTCTTCTGTATAAGTATTTCTACAAATTTCTCCCGAGTATGGAATCCTGTGGATCAAACTTTACAACAGATAGTCAAAAAATAAACAAAAAAGTAAATACAGAGATTCTGTGGCAAGGAATTCATATCTTCAGTCAACAGTGGATTTACATGGCATAAGTTGCTAAAGTTGTCAGTCACAGAAACTTAAAGCATGTTTCCTTCATTACAGACAATTCAAATATAATTAAGGGTATGGAATCATATGAGTCACAATAATTTGTCACAGATAATTAAAAGCAAAAATATAAATAAAAAAACACCTATAGTTAGTGAGCAGCTGAGAAGAAAACAGACGAGAATTCTCATATTCAGTAGAAAGCTAATTCACCTAACATCAGCAGCTCAGGCAGTTGTAGAATAAGAACAGCCTGTTCCTTTTCACTTGACACTTTTCAAGTTTTATAACACTACGTATGCTTCTACTGTACATAACATAGTTCATCAAATCCAACAAACATGACAAAAATATGGTTATCCTCTTTCATAGGTTATTAGACCAGAAACGATGTAACAAATATACAGTTAGTAAACATGATGTTCCTGTAACCATGGGAAAATTTGGATTGTGCTGTTGACAATGCACAGTGATTGCCAGTATTCCATGGTTTACTTGCAGATATTCTAAAATAAAATTTGACTTCAGTTAAGGCTTACAAGTGACCTGCTTGTCTGAAAATACTGACACATGAAAAATTGTTTGATCTTCATAACACCTTAAATACCACCCTAATCAACAATTGATGACAGTAAACAAGCAAATGAACTATGTTTGATATCACATTTAACACAAAACCCAACAGAGTGTGCAAAAGTTTACATAGAGTAGGCAATTTCATAACAAAACTTCAACGGCTGCTTTAAACTACAGGACCAATTAATCTGCACATGGGAACCACCATCAACAGATATCCCATACTCCTAACAGTAGTGACAGCAAGAACAAACAAACATCGCTCCAAAATGTTTGATAAGTGACACATTCTAGAGATGTGAAAGTAAGAGGAAAGACAACGCTGATGAACAAGCAGGCAACAGCTTGGGTTTTATGTAAATTCCTGAACATTCACAGTACTGCAATAGCTCAGTCAACATCAGCTGCTTTCCTCCTAGAGGGAGAGATCTTATGACTGCAATAAACATTGCTCACTTGATACAGTGATGGTAGTGACATCCATCCACTGTGGTATCTCATTACAAACAATTCTTGAATACATAACGGTGTACTTGATACCATTGCTGGTAAAAACAGCACAAACTTCCCTGAATAAAATTCTGCTGTTTGGACACTGAGCCAGGGCTCANNNNGTTTGGTTGGAAAACATTTTGCATGAGCTTTTTGGTAACAGATTGTGGTCGTCCAAAACATTTTGCATGAACTTGGAATAAATTTGTGTAAAAGTTGAAATTGTCACACTGTGTGTACTTCTATACGTAGCAGTGCAGCTTAAAACTAACCAGGAACGTGCATTTTTTACCCTCACCTAATTTGTGGAAGTGCACGTTCCATCTTTTCTTCCACAGGGCTCACTCTCTCCCAAAAGTTGCTTGCAATGCTGGCTGTTTCGTGCCATTTTGCTGACCCCACACTACACTAACACTGCTACTAAATGTCTGCAGTTTAAACCAACTGTCTCAATGTCATCGACCATACCAATATTGATAATGGAGCTTACTCAACTAAATGAACAATGATTAATATAATAACTGGTTAATACATTCATTCAAACACATATGCCAAATCTTCAATCCACTTTCAATCTTTTGCATTTTGTATAATCTGTCCGGAGTTTCTACTCATACTCGATATTTCTGAGGATATGAAATAAATTGTTTCCAGAAGGTTATATGTACCTCTATCTGATGTGATGTGCAGTGTCAATTAGAAAATACAAGCTTCGATCTGTCTATGCAAACCAATCTGCAGCATGGCGGATCATGGTAACCTTGCAAAAATAACTGCAGAACTTTACTTCATTGATGTATAGAAATCATTACAGGTAAAAATGTCTTAAAAAGTTATTTTTTACATAAAAATTGTACCTACTTGTGTTTATGAAGTAAAGTGATAGAATACTGGTACTATTCATAAGCCCATTTAAATGGGATGTTTTCAAGCACTCAAGCTAAGTTTTAAACAGTTTACAGTATGTAGTACTTCTCAAAGCAGCATTGCTTCGTTTAAAACAGAATGTAAAAAGCACAATTTTGCACTTTAAATGAATGAAAGTACACACTCTAGCCCATTGGTTTGTTCACAAAGAGAGTTTTTAGACTTGCTTTTAGTCATTTTTAAATTCTGAGGCAGGAGGGAATTGGTAAGGCCCCGTCGTAAAGGAAGTACTCTCAAAATGTGGACAAATGGAAACGAGGCAAGGGTCTCGCAGAACATGCCCTGTAAGAAAAGGGGTTTTGACATTAACTCAGCTTACAAATTTTTTTGTGGACAGGTGTCATTTATACATGAATTTAATGGATAAATCTACCACACAAAGAAATATGCCAGTGCAATACAATTGCAGCTGTCAATGTTGGGAGTTCAACAGAAACAGAGTTTGGAAGCCTGAACACAAGAGATTGCTAGGCCCTGTCATCTTGTGTTGAAAGAGTCAACAGAGAATTGCATTGACCAATGCCATCTCACACTGAAAAGATTTATTTAAGAGAGGAAGTTTCCAGTAATTGGTGGCAATTCTCAACAAGTTATAGAAATCCTCATGTCAAGCTCTCCCTCTATCACCCACAAATCTTTATAATGGGAAATCCCACTTATAAGACATTTTTTGACATAACTACCCATTTGCAAAGACACATACAAAGGTAAGTTTTATTTTTACAAAACTGTATTTCTTATTTACAAATATTTCTAAACACTCAATGTCTTAAACAAATGTTTCCTGCTGGAGAAAAATAGAAGTCTACCAGTACTGGTAAAATCACCTGAATTTGTACCATTCTTGTGCATAGGACTGTATGTAAATGGACCTTTTAGCATTAATTTGGACTTAATCTCTGTGTAACATCCATGTACACCATTCTTGGTCAGCATATCCAAGGTATTTACAGTAGAACTGCTTATCATACAATGAGTCTGTGGTACCAGTACACCATTGTAGTCATTCAACACCACACTTTTCAAACCTAGTACAGGATTTACCATTCGCTACGGATCCAATTACTATCAAACTTCCTTTCGACAGAAATCTCAAACCTAAGAAGAGTTTAGTTCCCTCAAGAGCACACGATCTCAAAGTGATGACTTGGATTTGAAGAAAACTAAAAACAAAACAACTAATCTCAACTTCATAGCCCAACTTGGAAATCAGAAATTCCACAACTGCAGCAAGAATACCAGAATGGAGATTGGTCCCACAGGGAGACTTGTTCTCCTCTTGCATCTCTGCAGGCAAACTCATCGGAAGCCAAGGGTTAGAGAAAGTCTGGGGTGGCTCGGCAGCCGCACCTGAGGCCGCTGGCTCTGCTTCCAGGACAGGTGGCGGTGGTAAGGTTCCCTAATAATTGCTGGGCTTGAGATGGGCCGTCTGTTTGACCACCTAGCACGCGATCAGTGGACCCAGAAGGGAAGCCAACTGGGTACTCCAGGCCCCAGGACTGTGAGATTGGGGGAAGCCTTTCCAGCTGGGTCTCAGATTTAGAATAATCTGAATCTGAGGGGGATGAATTAGGCAAGGAATCAAAACAGGATCAGTAAAGATGATAAATATTAACATCCTGGGATGATTTTTTACAATTACAAAATCCTGAGTACAAGTACCAGTGAAAGGGCCCAAGTACAAATATGAGTACAAGTACAAAACCAGGAGTATGTGTATGAGTACTTGATTTTCAAATCCTATGGGTACGAGTACAAAGCTACAAGTACGAGTGATAGATTGTCAAATCCTCTAAGTACGATTACAAGTCAATGCCAGGAGTACTGTAGAAGTGCGGAAAAATGTACTCGACCACGAGTACGAACTCAAGTACTACCAGTCTGGATATTGTGCCTCTTAAAGTGATGGCGTGTGTACNNCGAGGATGTACATGGGAGGACTACGTCTTTCAATGTAGGAAAATGACAGTAACTACTTTGAAAAGCAAGGGGAATGGCATAATAACAGTAAAAACAGAAATTTTATTTAAAAATTAACAATTGTTACTATAAGCACCTACATAACGAATTTGCAACGGTACAGGTCTTACTGGTGTGTTAAAAACACAGTACTGCAGCCCTTGCTCCTTGGTCGGCATCGGGAATTGTAGTATTTGGTTGAAGGAAGC
>VJOZ01018830.1:0-10817 GCA_009801055.1 Stichopus horrens | reverse complement strand
ACCGTGACTGAAATATCTTTGAATTTTTGTAAGAAATTTTAAAAGTATGTAAGATTGAAATTATCATTGAGAACAATGAAATCTGTCTGTTAATCTGTAATGTCATGTGTATGGAGTCATCACTCCATCTTCTCTCATTTTTTTGTTTTTGTTTTCATGAACCTTGCTTGTTCTTAAATCTATTTGATATGTTACTCTATTATAGTATTCATTAATGTTGCAATACATTTGCAGTACTTATTTTGATTGACACAGATGTCTTTCATCCTTTCCTTCAGTTAAAANNTGGTAAGCTATGCCCATTGCTGGCTTGTGTTGTGGTCATCTTGCTCATATGATGTGAACTTTCTTAAGACTATTAAATAGAATAGTACTGAATGACTTGTCTTTCTGGTGTACCTCTAGTTATACTATAAAATTACTTTGAATTTTCAACCTTGCTTATAGTCTTAATTACACAAGCTACTAAAGAAGTTACAATTTTATGAATGTTGTACCTAATGGTATATGGCTTAGAGGTCAACCAACCTATCCCGTGTTCGTTAAGAATATAGCTGCTAGAGTATTAGAGTCTTCCAATTTTTTGTAATATATACTGTAGTCAAAGCAGGATGAGGAGAAAGAGCCATAGGAATCTCTGAAATGTGATTCTGAATATGACATAAAAACCTGAATTTTCATGATGCTGTAAACATTTGTCAAAGTATTTGCTCTCCAATCGACTAAGTTCATTATCATATTTCAGTACTACTAAAGTTTTTTGTCTCACAACCATTGCAGAAGTTTTTATTAGACGAGATGAATGCTACACGGAAATACATTTAGAACAAGTCTAGAGGAAAAACGGTCTTTCATTAGATCTACATTTGCACAAAATTGTTTCAGACGGACAAATTTTCCTTGCAGATAACAAAAATAGTTGTCCATGAAACATTCTGAAAATCAGCGCCTACGGTAAATGAAGAATAATTCAAGTTGTAGTCTCTTGCAAGAGCCTGTTAGATATTCATTGGTTTTAGTTAATGGTCATTCCGATTGCTAGTTAACCTTCAACCTTGTACAATCTGCTTAATCGGTGAAAGTCTTTTAGGGTGTAACCATAGAAATAGATAAACTAGAATGACATCATGGAACAATAAATTGAAGCTCAAACTCTGTGAGGCTAAAGGAATTCTCATGAAACAGCATAATACAAATCCAACTCAAATTTTAGGATATCTTGGACACGGCTGCCATTGGAACGTAGTTTTCCCTAAATATTATCAGGTCATCTCAAAAAATCGAATGGTTGCATTCACATCTGTTTTTTTTCACATAGATGTAGTTAGATATTGAACAAACAAATCCTCCTGACGTACGTGCAGTTTATATGGCAAATGTTTGCGGCAGAGCTGTTTTGCCTTCAGGGCAAGGACCACGCATATTATGTTTCGGCTTCATTTGTTCAGTACGTTAGTCATTAGCCGTTAGTCATTAGCCCGACGACATTTTATGGGGGGTAACACATAGCACATCTTCTGCATTTAAGATCTATGCTACTTCACAACAATTTGTTTGCAGATAAGCCAATGCAATTAACTGGAATGATTGAAGAATCAGTCTATTAAATCAGAGTCTGTTATTCTGTAATTTCATTAATTTTTGTATCAGATTGTTGCCTACAGTACTCAGATTTTTATCATTTATGATTATTTTATTAAACAAACCAGACTGCAAAACCAAAATGAGTGTATGATTTGTGGTGTCATTTGTGTTTGTGTGTCAGCTAATTGTAAAGTTAACCTCATGCTACAAATGAACATTTCATCAAATTCATTTGAGGGTCATCACATGATTCTCCCTTTTGCAAAACTGCAACATTGGATCAATGTCAGCAAAGACGGCCATCCTTCGAACCACATGTTAAATGGACTGCTCAATTGTTGTGCACAGTTATTGTAGTCCTTTATCTGATGTCAAATGGACAATTGACTGCCATAACTACCCCACCTTAAGCCGACCAATTGGACCAAAAATCGGCGTCCACCCGACAGCAAATGTTTACAGGGATGTAGAAGTTTTGGTAGAATAAGCTGATTAAACGAAAAAGCAAAAAAGTTGGAAAGATTGACAAAAGCAAAGAAGGTAACATTGTAGCACTGGTTGGTTCGGACCCCAAATTACCTATCGTAGTCTCTGTGATTGGTATGTTTTCCCATGTTTCCCTTGTTTGTACAGTGGTAAACAGACCATAAAGATGGCAACTGCCATTATCATTCAAACCACCAGTAGACATGTCTATTCTCGACTGCATAAATGGGTGCTGTCTATGAACTTTCACCCAGTGAAGAGGAATCCCAAAGTTCATGCCACAATTAGCTGCAGGGTAATAAGAAAAGTTACAAAGTGACTTTGTATGCTNNGTTATTTCTCACTGTTACATAATAATATGCATAATAATAGACACAAAATAAAGGTAAGAGAACAGACAGACATCACAAACAAGAGAGATTTATTTCTTCTAGATGTGAAATTCACAGGTGCACAATGAACATTCCTGGTTAGTAATCATATCATATATTTATCTTTTATATTTGCCAACTTCCAAAGACAATACCTGCATATACAGAAAAGCTAACAATGCAAGCTTCTTAGTTCTCAATTTCTTATGAAAAATATTGGACTTAGGTTCGTGCTTTTCTTTTTATACATTGTAACAAATTCAAGCAGTATTTATATTTTGCCTTCATATTGTTTGCAACACAGACATCCTTTCTGAGAAGATTGGCTGTGATTTAGCAAATTACTTGGGAAACTGGTTGTCAGGTGCCATTACAAGTGAATTCACAGAACATGGCACACAATTCACCTTATAGAGGGAAAAAAAAAATGACTACCTATACTTCACATTTAATGCAAGGTTTCCCTGCAAAGAAGGCATTAATCAGTGATCATACTTAATAATAAATGGACTACTTAATGTTAAACAGTTCATAACAGCTTACAAAAACACTCAATGATACCCTTGACAAGAATGAATAGACGTGACGGTCTACGTCTTCCATGGAAAGCTGAACTTGCTAAAGACACATTCCTGTGTCAACACAAAACAAAAAGTATGTCACACACAGAGGTGTCAAACCCCATCGGTCTGATGAGACTTGTATCAACGAGAATGTTCCACTGCCGGGTTTGATATGCAGACATATAGTAAATGCAATCTGCACACTGATAAAATGATCACAGGGCAAGTATTGCACATTGCTCCTATCATAAATAGGGTTTTTTTGTTTTCCCACATCCCTTGCCCATGTCACTATACACGGCATATCTTGGGACGAACCACACTTAAGACGGAATATTTTGCATGCAAACACGGCGGCTGTTTCACGACAAGCCAGTAGCAAGCAGGCCTGGTGTACACAAAACCCCACAATTGAGAGGGAAAAAAGAACAAAAACCACAATTAACCTTGAGTTGGTGCCTCATATCTCAATTTTGAAACTTTGGTAGTTTGGCTTTGAAGCATTGAAAAATGATTGTTACACTCTATCCAACAAACCACTGAGAGTATATGGTGCAGTGGTGTTAACACACCATGCCCACTCCACCACACCCTCCCCCACCCCTCCCAACACTCCAACTATCACCACATTTTACAACTTATCATTTTGCGAACAATTAATTTACAAGTCCTTGTTTACAATAATTTAAATCTCTTCCTAATCAGGAGAAACTACCTATCATTAAATTATAGCTAAGTCATTAAAGGACATGTGACAAGACAAACACATTTTGGAGTAATAACTGAATTGATCATTAAAAATGTTGAAAGCAGCCACAGTTTCAATTAAAATCCATCAAATACTGATCATTTTACAATTGTATCATAAATATGCTAAATATGCAAATTTGTGATGTCCTGGGAGGGACCTCACATGACATATCTAATTTTATCCTGTGTTTACTTCCAGAGGGCTTTATTTCGGTGGCATATATTGTGTTCTTTAAAGATATTGATATCACTAACCAATGTTGAAGTCAGATGGCAAGCAATTATGAGACAATATATATAATCCTAAGAAAAAAAATTCGGACACCATGCAACACTCCAAATCAACATCATCTTTGTATTTTCATCAGACTTTGGAAAGCTGATAATCTCAAAACCAAGTATTAGATATTAATGCAATTATAACAGATTGTCACTCAGGGTTTCAATCTGCTACTTCTGGATGAAGCTAGCTCTTGCATCTCACATGGTCTCTACTTGAACTCCAGGTTTAACACACACTATAACAACTAGGATCAATCATGGAAAAAATCACACTTGGACTGCTGATACCTTGTAGTAGGTGAGCCTTTACAACATTTCATTCCCACGCCCTAACATTCCGACATGCCTCTGTCCTGACATACCTATGTTGCTACACATCCGTTCCCTACCGAAGAACCCTTTCACGATTACCTTGTTCAGTCCAGCTATAATGCAGTGATCCTTTTTGCTGGGCTTACACTTGTAGTGTTTCAACACACATTTTATGACACTTTATACTGTTGAAATGTAACAAATAATGACTCAAAAAGTATCGCATATCTGTTTATGTTGTGTACCTGTGAATTTGTAAATATTTGCATGGATGACCGTAGGGACCTAATTGATATTGTGACACCATTAGTTGAGGGGCTCCTCTCTGCTTCTCCATGGGAACCAGAGTGTTTCATCACTATGCCCCTGCTGTCAGAATATAGGTGTGTCATAATTATAAGGCAGTCACCACAAAAGCTAATTGTAGTAAACACAAAAAGTCTGGCAATCTATCCAATCATTATTCTGGATACACAATGCGGGCATCCCCCCATCCCTTTGTAAGCTTCCTACTCAAGAATAGTTTCCTACAACATCAACTAATAACTACAGTATTGACACACACTCAAACAACAAAGCCATTCAGTGACCGTATTCAACGGATATACCATTCTCCACACACATTTCTGGGAGACCGTGGAGGAAAAACAAATTTCTGTAAAAGCAAGTCTCACATTTAATATGGAGAGGGTGTAAGCAATGGCTATAGCTCCTCGCTAGAGGCAAACAAACCTACCGCTCAAATGAAAGACAAAACATTGACAACGGCACTTAAAACGAGGACTAATCAGACAAGAAATTGTCAGCTAGTTTCTCCATATGAAGAGGCAAATGATAAATGGGATAACCCTTCTACATCGCAGAGCTACTGTACTGAGCAATGCAAGACACAAACTGCTGTAGTTGACTCTCTTGGAAAATGAGGGTTTGCAGACAGCAACTTTACAATTTGATTCCAATAATACCACCATTCATGGAGTATAACATCCCTACCGTCAGTACACCCTATTTCCTCTGTAATTCAACATATTGAGAAATATAACATGTAGACATGTGTTTGGTAATACAAACAGTGTTATACTAGCAATTCATGAAGCTTTGACTCATATTAACTTCATGTATGTTTGAAATTCATGTGACTTCAAGTGAGATGTGTGGAAGTAAATACACTTCCACACAACAGAGAAAATAAGAATGCCTATCCATCGTTGGTACTTGGTGGAGATGAAGAAAACTACATGAGGTACTTGAGGCTTCATAAAACATGCTTGGTAATATTAAAGGTAAAATAATCTGGTAAACTACTAAAAACATGCCGCTATTCTAACAGGAGCATTGAAAACGTGGAAAAACTAAAAGGATAACAAAACAAAACTATGTTAATGTTGTACATGAGGGACTGTATATATAGTATTACAACTTGTCAGAAGAAACTGCCATATAAGAAAAACATCCTGTTATGAATGTGCAGGGCACAGGTATTATACAAACATTAAATAAAATGACTTTGATTCATCTGAAAATATTTGATACCAAAATGAGTTCATGAGAGAGGTTCTCAGAAGGGTTGTGGTTCACTCATCAGATTAACATTCTGTACACTTTACATGGATAGATTACTTCCAACCTGAAATAGTTGTTGTTGTTGAGAATTATTAACTGCCAGTGTGTCTGAGCAAATTGTGAAACTGCGGACGTGCCTAGCAAACTATGAACTGTCCATGTGCCAAGCTTGGTTCCTCGTGATGACCATCTCAAGAAATTGCCAACTAATTCCACCAGTGAAATACAAACAGCTGGGGCACAAGCTTAAGGAGCATGCACACAAGACAATAGCTAGATATGCAGTAGATAAGAATTGGGAATAGTATGCAAATATGTATGTTGATCAGAATTTTTCCCGTGCATATGAAGGATTTATTGGCTTCTGTTCACACTACTGTGGTATATGAAGGGGAACTGTATAACTAAGAGAGTGATGCTATGAAAATCAACTGCCTGAGCTAAGTTTGCACTGACAATCTCAGACAAAGCACAAGGTTCTAGTTATAAGAGTAATGACCTGCAACCACTTAACAGGAAACTAAAATACAGTAAAAAACGTTGCAATCACAAGATACAACTGTTGCTTTTTGAGATGAATCAGGCATACAGTGTAGACTTGTGGGAGAAGTTCTGTTACTTCATCTATTGAAACAAAGAAGTGTAAAACTAACAAAACAAATATTCTTCACACCACCTCGTCACATCTTACAAACCAGGGTCACCAAAAACTGAATTCAGGGAAGTTCCAACTATTCCACCCACATGGAACAAACGTAAGCGATGATGCACGGTTCAAATAGCCAGTGACAAATCTGATGAGTGTTTTAACAAGGTGTCCGTGTGTATTCTCTTTTGTCTTCTTCTACCACCTAAATTTCTGCTGCATCAGGCAAGTGATGGTAAGAACAAACGAGTATGTACCGTTTCCTGAAGAGTCATTCCAAAGTCACAATGGGCACTTTCTTTACAGACATTCCAGTATCAACATTCAAACAACAGTTGATTTTGACTACTCCTTGGAAGGTTTGGTGAGAGATGTCACATGGCAAACAGTATGCACAAGATAACCAAGCATGTTGAGGCAATTTATACATGAATGTTCTGTGTAGCTAAGCTAGGTGTTACTGCCACATTCTTCAGACATCATTTAATGCTTTTTGCTTTCAGTTTCAGAAGGTACATTTTTATTCATTACTAAGATACTTGAGAGACATAATAATATGACTACCACTGAATTAAACAACAAAAAGAAATATATAGAGTTAAAATGGTATTCACCCATGCAGGTCACTGAATATTCAAAGAAGGTACATTTTTGCTCATGTTCTAGGAAAACTCTGTCAGGAACTGTTACATTTTGTACTGCATATATATCTGTATTAACCACTGCTATTGAACAGACATTCCATCCTTCAATAATGATATTCCTTCATTGCGCAAACATTCCGTAATATTTGCAGTGATATTTCATTTGAAGTTGCAATTACATCTCAGCCTAAACAATCAGCCTAAACAATCATAAACAGGTAATTGTTTCAGGATATATCTTCATAGAGCACTCACATTATCGAGTACCCAACAGTATAAAAGACACAATATTTTTTTTAAACATTTACGGACAGTTTCTTTTACACAGTAATGGTAGCAATTAACAGACGTTTTATAACATTTAACACATACTCATCAGAACTGTTAAGATCACTGAAAGAAACAAGGTCAATTTCAATGCAGTGACTGTGTGCTTTGTGCAATGCAGCCTGTGATGACTGGCGGACAAAAAATTATCCTTTTCATCTATACTCTGGTGTGAGGACTGAGAATAGGCTCTTATTCTGATCTGAAAATTTTGAAAAGATGTGAAAATTTGGATCGTGATGTTTGCAACATTTGAAACAATATTATATTGTTGTAAAGTTGTTCAATTTATTTTGCAAAACTTGATATATTGCACTATGACGATGCAATCTTCCTGCCAATTTTCTTGACAATATAATTTTCTTGTATACTCCAAATTTTCTTAAATTTTCTTGTATACTCCACATGCAGTGAGTCTCACTAGCGAGCAACGTGCATCAGACATACTTGCTTCACTTCAATGTTACATTAATCACACAATTCATTAAAGCCAGATAAATCCATCAAATTAAACATCACTGTAAGTCAAAATCTTGGCTTTTGTCTGATATTAGAGATACGGTTAGTCTGATTTAAAGGATTTGTTGCACACACACAAATATTTCCATGACATTGAGTTACCTCTTCACATGAATGCTGGTTGCATGATACATAATGAAACTGTGGATTTGTGAAGGTATCTCTCCTGTTTCACCACCTTTATGTGCTCATGTGAGCTTTTTCAGTGACAGGTATATTCAAATACTCAGTATTTATTTTGCTTGTGTCAAACTGCCTCAACGCACCTAAGGATTCAAAAAAATGAGCTGTACTCTGGGATATCCCATATCACAAAGTAAAGCCATCTTGCCTCTACTTGCACCTCTAAAGCAAACACTACAGCATTAAGTCGCTTACAGCAAATCTGCCGATGCTAGATTCAATATTATTACCGCTAATCGCACCTCGTGATTTGGCCCTCGGGGAGGGGTAATTGCAGACAGCATCAATTTGTTTCCATTTCTTCGTCCTCGCTCTCTGAGTTCTTGGATGTCTCATCGTCCATGTCTTCAAGTTTGGCGAGGGTCGCCAGACCGTTCTGACTGAAGTCCTTCAGACAGTCTTGACGGATGTAAAATAAAACGTAAGCGGCCTTCGACTGAGGATAGGAAGTACGGAATGAAAGCGAAGATGTCATCAGGGGAGGTATCAAAACAGATTTATTTGACAACTTTTGTATGACAATACTGAAAGGAAACTATAATGACATGTTTGTGATTCTCTATGGTCTCAGTGACACTAGGTGAATGCACATAAAAAAATAAAAACAATGCTGAAGGACATTCAATAAACTCACTCATTCGAAAAGTGGCAGCTAATTTATGACCTGAGATTCAACTCAATGGGCAATATTGTTTAGTTGGATGATCTAGCAATGATACTATGTCACAAGGTTAACACTGTCACAAGATTAACAGGTGACACTGTGAAATGTCATAACAGTTAAAATTACTGCACACATCTGAAAGAGTGATGTGAATGCATGGCACTACTGTGACACACAAGAAATAAGTGCTGTCACATCACTACCACATTACTGTGACAATGTCATGACAAAGAGTGTATCCAACAGCCAAAGCAGGTTTTTCTTCTGTTTTTCCCTTCATTTTTTTTCTGGTACCATATAAGCAACTTTTTGGTATGTGTGATAACATCATATTTGGCCAGTATGGAAAAAATGCATTGTAGTTTCAATGATCTGAACAACAGCAGCCTAGCTGCTCACAGTAGTTCATGCCTAACAATACGAAACTAGGCCATGATTTGTGTTTATTCAGCAAAATATTTCATCACAGTGCATCATATGAATGAACCAATGTATGACGTGAGTTTCGACAAAAGTTTTAGTTTTTGAAGATCTTCAAAATCTAGCCGGCACTTGATATGGCATGTGTTCAAGCTTCCATGCCCCCAGCTTCTGTTCTTGAGACACTGTATCAAGGAACTTGCCATCATCGTTTGACCTTGATAGCCTGAGACATAAAAAAAAATTACAACCAAAAACAGTAGCAATCTTGCACTTCAAGAGATGAATAAACATAGAAATGTAAGATCAGTCCCAGGAGGCATTCCTTAGGGAACTGCTTTTATAAAATTTCATACTTTGAACTCAGTTGACCTAAGATGACCTCCACCAAATACAAAAGACCTCTTGTAATTCGATATTGTACATTTACATGACACACATGTCATCACTCAGCACTGACAGCCTTCATTCTTGCAGTATCATGTTTACAAGCAATGTGTTACAAACACACATATGCCATCATGATAACAGAGGTCACAGTCTTCATCAAAACCAAAAGTATGACCTTTATTATCTCAAAGCCCCTATTCATTGATTCTAAACATGCCTAAGTTTAACATCATTGCAAAGAGAAATTTGTGTACTGAACAGGAATAACACATTTTCATACCCTGTTAGTTACATTTAAGTAATTTAAGTTGGTATGAAATTGAACCATATTACAACCCCTTCCAAACTTGTGAAACTGTCAAAGATCGAGATGATATTTATGTAACATCACAGAATGGAGAAGATCTCTGCATGCGTCCATCAGCCTTCCATACTGTTGCGACTTGATGCGCTGTAGTGTTAGTGCAGTATATGGTACGCATCACAGTCACTGCAAGACTGCTGGCAATAGCCAACACGGTTTCTAAGTTGGAATATGGTAGTCACTAGGAAATTGTCTAGTGTTTCATAATAATAGCCATTGTTATCCAATGTTTTCTGTATTGGAATTTTCTATACTGAATTGTCGTATTAAACAAAGTAACTTTTTGACACATCTTGCTTGTGGTACTCTGACTTTCCATGACAACATCAGGAACAGTTGGACGGCTTAGTGTTAATGCGTAATGTTAGGTGCTGTTATTTGCGAAACTGCCTCTGTGTGCTGCCATTCAGTAGAAGGTGAAGCCAGTCTCCAAGTTGTGGAAAGATAAAAAGAACTACTGGTCCCTGATGGTGAAGAGTCAGTCTGGACGGTATGCCATATTTGCATAGACAAGGCGCTCGTGTTCAGATTCCTCCTTGGAATATCGTGACGTAATGGTGCTTGTCAATATATTCCTGGGTGAAGTGAATGCTAAAGATGCTGATTCGTTTATACTGCCTTTCATCCACTGCATCAAACTTCTATCTTCATTGGACAAAATTGATCCAGGATTTTTATAGTCTGAAGACTCGTCCTGAAACAGCCTGAAAGCATTTAACCAGGCATATGGAAGACAGGTGGATGAAACA
>VJOZ01018817.1:3124-13518 GCA_009801055.1 Stichopus horrens | reverse complement strand
TGAAAAGTTTGGAAATTGATTCAAACAGGGAGGAAAATTATTTGTTAATTATTTTGCCTTGAAAACTCCTGAAAGGACACTATACGACTGGAGCTGAGTGTGTGTGAGGGGGAGGGGGCAAACAAAGCGAAATTCTCTTCTAAGTGGCATCATTTTGCACCAGTTTGTCGCAATTTGCATTTCAATTATCAACATTTCTGTCGTTGAGGTTGACCCTCGCTCACGTCCAGCCCCTTCCCGGCGGTAAAAGTTTTTGTTAATCAGCAAATGTGACCGACGTCACTCCATGGCAGACTACCACTGAGGCATCCTGTAATACAAAAGGATCAATACTTCTTCTGCCGTTTGGAAATGTCCACTATATATGCCAAGATGCCTAGAAAATACTATCGAACGTTTTCAATACATTTGGTCAAAGTTATTCCAGCTTTCCTGGCATAACAAGGCTAGGATTAAACTGGACCACAGCTGACCCTTTCGTCCAAAAACATTGTAAGCGACGATGTTGGTGAGGGACGGGGCACGTCGGCACAATAGTTTTAGCAGTTTAGTGAGGGAACATAATGTCAAAAGTCCTCTCAATATTTGTAGATATGCAAAAGAGAAAAAAATGTCACATAAATTTTCAATATTATTGTGTTATTGATCTATTAATCTGCTGTTCATCGAATTGAAATCACCGTATAATCCCGATTTTGGCACTTGGAAAAAAAGTTCATAGAGATCAGAAAGATGTGTTCCGTGTCCTATGAAATGCACCAAATTGCTTGGAGTTGTGTCCCAGAGGAGGACCCACTGCGTGTCTTCTGTTCTCCCGAACAGAAAAAATACAAGGCGTTCATGGAATCAAACCTCCATTCCCCGTGGTGGAACAAAGGGATGAGTAATGAAGACAAAGGAAAAACATTATAGACAAAGAATGAGAAAATTGTGAGAGAAAAAGTCGAAGAAAATGCACCACTGTGTACCTTTTGTGAGCTCGGCCTCCAATGTATGATTCAAACTTTACAATTCAAGTAAGTATTTCAGTATTTATAATAGAAATGTATATTTGTATTACGTATGGGAGCAGAACACTTCCAACAATGTTAATGAGACGAGAGTTCCATCCCAAAAATACTGACAACTCTCTTTTCTTGAACTTCTTTTAGCTCATGTAGCGAGTGATTTTTATCGATCAAGGTAGGACTTTGATCGAAAATTTTCTGGTGCCCTCCGTGCTAACTAGTACTGGCGTTCCGCTTTATTAGTACTTCCGTAAGTCTTCGTCATTTTCTCTTTAAGTGCATGAATAATAAACATAATCAAATCTAGAGAAAATTGATAATTCAGAAAACTGATTTTCTAGAAAGAGATGTTTTTTCAGCCAGATATGTCTTTGTTGACAGGCCTTCCTTATACGTTTGGCCCACCTGCGTTAGACTACTATATGATTGAGCAAACCTGATAAGTGCTAAAAATATCATTTAACAAGTACAGCGATGGAGCTCAATTGCCCACTTCTTGCACTATCAACGTGGTGATACAAACAATGCAACTGTTGCCACCCCACATTGCGATACAAGCAACTATTCGTATCTCAAAGTCACTAGTAGTTTATTGAATCCTGGCGGTACTAGAGTGAGACTTCACACAGAATTCTAATGTGATTGAAAGGTTGATATCTACATGACTGACGAATCTCGGATTCTTGGGAAAGTGCGTACCTGTGTTTGCTTATCGAAGTACTTGTCTTATCGACAACAGACTACGCACATGAGTAAAATTCTATTCTGATGTTAGTCTCTTTAGGTTAACATTAGGTTAACAGTTCTAGGTTCATTAGAGTTCATTATTTTATATGTTGAAATTACGGTTCCTTTTTAAGAATCTTCTGGACTGTCTGCGACGTAATATATTTTGTTTATCACGCTTTTTTACATGTTCTTATTTATAGGCTCTGCGTACAGTAGGAAAGGAAACAAACGGTTCCATGTCAACATAGTCACGTTACCTCTTGAGAAAATTACCATATCCCTTCTAGTGTAAACAATGCCTACTACGTATACTTATGCACGCGATATCCACAGTTTAAAGAAATATTTAAAGCTCTTTGGGAGCGATTATATGTCGTCTAACGATAATCTTTGCCATTAGTTTTTGAAATACATACACAAGTATCTTTCAAGTACAAGTACCTCTTCGATCTTCTACTGCCCCCAAACCAAGAGAGAGATTCCCGAAGTCAATTCCATCAATTGTAAAAGTTCTCACGAACATACTATTACTATTTTTTTTATTTCTGCACCCGGTTACGAGTAATAACTTTACTTTCAGTAAAATTATGTCATTAAAATCTCTTCGGTTGTCTATGATGAAATTCCGATGGTTGTAACAACGCATGTTACTACTTATGTATCTGCTTCTGCGTCGCATTAGTAACCTATCACTATACCATGTATGTTTCCGCATGTTTGAAAGTTGCACGGGGTAATCAATATTATTAAAATAATGAGGGGCTTGTCATACATTAGACCAATTAGACCATTATCTCAGCTCTTCCTTGCTTTTCTTTTGGGAAAATTAAAATTTGAAAGCTTGCTCAATTATTTAATAAGGCATGACATTTTACGTAAAGACAAGATTGGGTTAATGTCGAGCCGTTCAACTACACATGCTTTGCTTCATTTCAATAATTTAATTGCCAAAGTCTATCAAAAGACGCACTTATCAAACGAGACGCTGTGTCTGGTACATTTCTCGACATCTCTAAGGCGTTTGATACCCGTCGTTGTAATATTTTGTTCAGTAAATTTGAACACTATAGTAATAATATGGTGCACCGAAGAGTGCACCCATTTCTCTGAGTTTCAATGCTTTAGTATTCGCGGGCAATCCTTTTGTTTTTGGTCAACAGAACAAACAAGTCATCCCAAAGTCGATATAACGTCACCTCAGTCTCCCGCTGTGATTGGTCATCGTATAAACGAGGCTGTCTTGTCTTGTACATGAATGTTTTATTTTTTTACCCACAAATATTAAGAGTCCTCATTCAACAGTAATTAACGCAATAATTTATTTTTCTTCTTCCTTCAAAAACCTCCCCAACGTCTCTTTATTTCGGTGAACAATCCGTTTAGAAAAAATCAACTAACAGTGAATTTTCTCAGTCACACCCTGATTTCCCCTTTAAAAGAGCTCAGCGACTACATGTCTAGAGAGGCAGGAAACGGTTCCTGTCGGAGTAAAACCATTACTTTTCCAACTAAAAGATATTGGAGGTGGGTGGGATCAGTGAGGTATAATAAGACCTCCATGGGTGGGATGACGGTGCCAATAGTACTATATTATCTCAGCGATACCATCGTTATCGAGGCGCGCACAAGAAACTGTTTGACTTCTCAAACTCTCCAGATGGCAGACTTCACACTTAATGGGTGTCCTAAACTACAGACGCCCAATCTTGAAATAGGGATCTTATGTCTGTAACTTCTCAATTAATGACAACAATATAAAAAGTAAAGTTATGAAAATGGTAATACATATCGGAAAGTTTGAGTTGATACAAGAATCAATAAAATTATGGACCCCTTTCATTTAGTTAGTCTTGGAGCACTTAGCAAATATTGAGGTGGGGCTGAACATAACTTTATCCCACACTTTATTTTATAGGAAAAATGGCGTCGGAAGAGTTGTTTGCAACTGGTCAAGACCCAGGGACGTAACTAGATTTTTTTCTAGTCGGACATGGGGCAAGAATGAAGGGGCATTAACGATTGGGAAAAAGTTTGATTCGGGAATACAGTGAGCCTCTACGACAGAAGTGCACTCAGAATTCTTTATTATTAACGGTCTGAGAATCGTGGGGAGACTATAAGCGGAGAGTCACCATCAGCTAGCCTACCTGATATGTTTGAACAAAATTAAATGATGTATGACTGAACGATCGCTGAACGTCGCCCCTAAGATGTTCCGCAAATCAAACTTCATGAAATGATACTGTCAGGATTTTTTATGGAAACACCTATTTCCTTACATTATTGAATGTTTTCTGCTAAGACTGTAATACATGCTTGAATTGTGACTTCCGAATACTGACAACACCGTCATTACATGGATCGAATGAGTAGTGTGTGGAATGAAGTGTACTTACTTTCTTTATCTTCTTTTTCAAATGTTTCTCATATTTTGTATTTCTTACTTTTTCCTTTATTTTTCTATTTTGGCAAAATCATTTTGCTCCCCTCGGGTGAGGTCCCAGAAATGGTCGACGGGTGCCTCCCTTGCCTTAGTTTTCATTACGTCACTGCATTGTGTTCTCTTATATCCACCCCATACCACTGAGTTCATTTAACCTACATCAACGTTATGCATTAGCACAATGAGCGACACATACATTAAAGTTTTGTCTTAAAGGGAAATAGGCATTTGTTTTACAGGAAACAACCATATTTTTAAAACCAATTTTTGTGGACATAGAATTATAGATTATTTAAAATAAGAAAGGACAGTTGCCTTCTTTTCAGGAGGAAATGTACCATATAAATTCTCGTATCTCTCAGTCTACCTTTATGATCTGAATGGAGACATGTACAGTGGGGGGGGCTACCATAAAGACCATCGTATCGCTCCGATTAGTTTGTAGTATTGGCACTGTCATCCCACCACCTCCAATATCTTTTTGTTCGGGCTGCTTATATGTAGATCATATTGTAATGGCTTACCCAGAGAATACTGCCTATTTACTATACCTTACAGCGCAACTGAAAGATGCTTTCGCCCCTTCGGATCGGAACCGTTTCCTACCTCACTAGACAAGTAATATCTGAGCTCTTTTAAGTTGACGACGATCTTTGAAGTAGATCATTTTATTTATTTTTCATGTATGCATTGTAGGATTGTTTTCATCATCTCATGTCTGCAGCCGACAGTCTTCCCCAACGTTACTGGTAGTTATACCTCCGGCGTATTATTTTAATGGATGCTTTCCTGAGCCATTGAACGGATCATAGATCATAACATCACGTCAATACATATACAAGTACAATGAATTAGGAGGCTGCAAATTACTGCAAAACTGACAAATCATTAAAGCCTTCAGGAAACAACTGAACACCTTGTTGCTGATAACTGATTTTGATAGGCCATACTTTATTTCAACCATCATTAAGATAATATATTTACACTTGTAAGAATTATTATATACATAAAATACAAATTGAAGTAAAGTACTAGAGCATAAAAGGGGCAGAGGTTCATACCTGGACAGCCTGTGGGTAAGATTTACCTAGTAGTTTATCATATCATAATGAAACCTCCAGAAGCATCGTTGTACTGAATCATCAACATTGCATGCAGAAGAGAACCTGTAGAACTGCCTACTTTTCTGAATATCATAAACTAGAGCACAAACAGTGCACGAGATCTTTGTAAATAAACTTGCAATACATTTAATATGCACCACCAAATTACAATGCTTATAATTGCATCAATATAAGTTTGACATCCAATAATTATGAAACTGTCATATCTGTACATTTTTACCTGGTTTCTACTATGCCTATGGATAAGAATTAGTACTAATGTAGACAAATAGTTGAAAATTTCTTTTAAAAAGTTGAAGTAATTAACTGCTAACTCATTAGTGTTCACTTGCATGTGTGACATGGGGGTTACTTGGGAAAAACCCTTTCAGTGGGAAAACCTGACTAAAAGTTGACAGGTTTGAGAAGGTTAATTTAAAACTCACAGTGCCCGGTAACGTCTAGTCCTACTTGTGCCTCCCCAGACTAGATTGACTTTCATTGCGGACACAATCTGACACATTACCCTTTTACACAATTATCATTCATGAACGATAGGAATATTTGAGATGTTGTATTACATTCAAAGGGGCTTTTTAAAGTAGGAATAGAGGAAAAATTTGGCAAGGTCTCACAAAATGGACCATAGTGCCCACATTGAGCCCTGGACAAAAAAAATCATGTATACCGTCAACCGGAGTGTCACAACAAACAAACAATCAACATTGTACAAGACAATCTGTAGGAGGAAAAGCCTTCTGCAGAATTTGATGAAATGGGCCATAGTGTCCACATGCGAACTTGACCAAGCAGTTTTGAGTACTCCAAATTTGTCTACCACTCAGGGAACATTGAGTGGAAGTTTCTTTTAAGCCCATCAAAACATTGGCAAAATCAGCATTTAGAACGAATTTTATTAACAGACCACAGGGTCCGCTTGGGGCTTTTTACTAAAAGATCCCTGAACACCTTGAAGATATCAATAATAGAGTATCATTATGACAAACCATCAACATTGTGCAGAAAAAAAGGGTAGGAAGAGAAGCATTTTGAGGAATTTGATGAATTGGCCACACATATAGGGTCCATAGGGACCTTAAACCAGAAATGTTTGAATCCCTCTAAATGGTTCGTTCCTTATGGAACATTGTGTCCAAGTTTCATACATATGCATGAAAGCATGACGGCAGAAAAGCATTTTGAACAAATGTGAAAAGATAGGCAAGTAGAGAGACAGGTAGATAGATAGACAGATAGAGTGACGATTCACCATTACAATAGCTCACACGAGTTACAATCTTTTACAAAATACCTTGGGACACCCCGCTACCCCTTTTAATGTTAGCTATAGGATTACTGTTCAAAATGTACTTTCACTTCTGTAGCGCAACAATGCAAAAGGGTTTCATGTTATCCTCTCACCTAAAACTTAGCTCTATGTTTGCAATGTACATCAAAGTGTCTCAACAATTTTGTGCAAGATCGTAGCTGGTATGAGGTAATGAGTGAAAGAAAAAATTTGTACTTTTTATGTAACAGAAATAAGAGATACAAAAGTACTAAAAAGTAAGAGTGTAGTTAGGTAGCCGAATAATGTTCTATTATTACACATGGAAAGGGTTTTCCATGGTGGATACCAAATGAGCACCGTAATATAACCATCCAGCTGTGTTAGTTTTAACCTCGATCTGTTTAAAGAATTGGATAGAAAATAGAGCTCTAATTTTTGACAAAATACCTTGGGACACCCCGCTATCCCTTCAGTGTTAGCTATAGGATTACTGTTCGAAGTGTACTTTCACTTCTATAGCGCAACACTGCAAAAGGGTTTCATGTTATCCTCTCACCTAAAATTTAGCATTATGTTTGCAATTTACAACAAAATGTCTCAACAATTTTGTCCAAGATTGTAGCTGGTATGAGCTACTCGATGAGAGAAAAAAAAATTGTACTTTTTATGTAACAGAAGTAAGAGATACAAAAGTACTAAAATGTAAGAGTGTAGTAAGGTAGCCGAATAATGTTCATTATTATACATGGAAAGGGTTTTCCATGATGTATACTTAATGAGCACCGTACTATAACCATCCAGCTGTGTTAGTTTTAACCTAGATCTATTTCAAGCGTTGGATAGAAAATATACCTTACTCTAATTCAATTCATTTTATTCCAATCAATGTGCATACAAGCACAGTAAAATGTATATAACCAGAGGTATGCTAAGTATACCAATAAAAACAAAACGACATGTCTGTGAGGATTAAGGAATGTACTTTTACCACATTGTCATCTATGAGGCGTGTAAAGGTGGCAATAGTGACAAGTTCATTATTTTAGCATCTGACAACCTGACTTAGAAATAAAGAGATACACTGTTATTAGAGGAATACGGACAAATACTTTCATTAAAAGTTTTCATATAATAACTTTCACTATCTGCTTAATATTGCTGGAAATTAGACTGGAACCATGGTACTCGAAAACATGATGCACGAAGCTGACATAAACTTACACATTGTTTGTGATTTGCGTACAACTACCCACTCCTCCAACAAAGCCCTGTCCTACGGTCACTGCGTTGGTCTTATGCTGATTGCATGAGTATCTACTTAAGATCAACTAAATTCCATGAAATCTCTCGCAAGATGTAAAACTGCCGACTGCGATTAATGAATTTGGTGAACTGAACCTGGTAACAGATAACTGAAAGTTTCAAATACCACTGAAACCTGCATATAATTTTTGGCATTAGTTACCGATAGATACTTTCTCCAATTCCTCTCGTTATGTACAACAGCAGACTTGGCTTCGTCGCTCTTGAGCCAGTTCCTTTACAATGTTGTTCATTATCTCCATCGTGTCAGCTACTTCTGAAAGAGCTTCAGCTAACTTTCCTTTGTCAATTTTCTGTAAGTCAAGTATTGCGCTTCCGAGGAAAGCTACGTCAACCATAATGCCCAGAGTGCTTAAAAGAACACCAGCAACCGAGACGCCCCTTGCTATGCGAAAAACGCTATTCCCAATTTCCACAAGGTCTTCTCCAACCTGTATCGGAAACAAAATTAAATTAAACTCTGAAGACTTTACAACTCTCCTGACTGGCAAATGCTTTAATCGATGCCCACCATCGGAAAGGGTATGTAATAATATTATAATAATATTTCCAAATGTAATATATAACTAAAATGATGTACTTACTCGTATTTTTTTTCCTAACACTTTGTAATTTGTGTTAGTATGCAATGTGAATTTACAGTGGAATGTGCATACTTACACTAAAAAACGATTATATTGAATAGTATTAGTTATATCGTAAAAGACAAAACAAAGGTCATTAGTTCCTTGATATGATGTATGCAAAATAATTTAATTGCCTTTGTCTTGACAGAGCTCTTTCCATAAACTGAAAAGCAGTGCAACAAGGTAAAACAGGTTTTGAACCACCATTGTGAAAAAAAAATAATATCATAAGGTTTGACCTTTGAAACTAATTCGTTTATCTCTGTACCAACAGGTTTTGAGCACTGCACACATCACACTGAAAGGGTTACTGCTACTTAATCTTTTGCTTCTGAAATTATCGAATGTACAAACAAATAATGAAAAACGCGTTTATTCTGTCTACATGAAGAAAGACCAACGCATTTCGATGTAAATGAATCAAACTGTTGGACAAACTTACATCAACGACGTTTACTGCTGCTCGGCCAACAAGGAGCCCGCCTTGAACTATTTCAGCCTGCATATTCCCTTTGGCTTGTCTTGCACATCTGACACCAACTTTGTCATCACCATTAGATAACCCTTGCCCAGGATGATACAAAAGTTTCACAAACATCAGAAAGTTTACCTGTGTGTTTCTCTTCTCGTTACATACCAAGTATTTAATCGACTCATGGAGATGTTGGAATGGCAATGGCATCGCATTTTCCATGTTTGTTTTCCATTGAGTGGATCCAACAAGCATTGAACTCTCGTTTGACAAAACCTCTGTAATGACGTTAAGAAGTTCACGAGTAAAGCTATGTATATCAGAAAGCTGATTCTTAAGAGTAGTATGTTTTGACTTCTGCTTACTTCTCGCTTTGGTCATCATGTTCGCTATCTGTTCTTTGTGGCTTTCCTTCAAACAACTATCGATATGTACATCGCGAATGGCTTTATACGCAAAGTCAAGTAAAACAATCGTTTCTGCTAATTCTTTCTGAACTAAAAGAAAGTTTTGTAATGGCTTTTGTACTAGTTTTGACTTTGCTTTATCTTTCTTTAGCTTGTCCCAAGAGGCAGCGATATTCACTCCTGCTCCTGCAGCACCAATTACAGCTCCTCCAATTAACAGGGGAAGAGCTAATAGTGGAAATACCGGAGCAGCGATAGCCATTGCTCCTCCTGCAATCCCTGCGACTGCTCCACCGATAACTCTCTTGTCTTCCTTTTTCCTATTCTTCTCAACTTCATCACTAACATTTCGAAGTAATGAAATAACTTCCTCTTCGAAAATAGCAGTGTTGCGCAGTTGACCCAGTGGCCAATACTGTGGGAACAAGTACAAAAATTGGAAATAACTTCTTGCGTTTCCATGAATGACTGAATGATATTAAATACCATTGATTAAATTCATTACCATTGATTAAATACCATTGATTAAATTCATTACCATTGGTTAAATTGACCATTATTGTCAATATGTGACCTTGGTTGATAGTTGGTAATTGGTGGTCTGCGTGTTTATTCAGAGTGATGTTGTAGCTTGAGCAAATGGAGTCTTAATGATGATGTTTTGTTATAATTTTAATTTTATGTCCTTTCATACTCAGTAGGGAGACCCTTTAATTGAGTCAGTAGCAAAGGTCTTATCAATCGCTATTTAAAGCAAGCTTTTCTTAAAATTGAGAAACATTACATTGAGCAAACTAATTCTCACTAAAACTCACTGTTATGGTATCTGCCAACTCCTCCAGAACAGAAGTAGATAAATTCTGAAATGAAACCAAACAAGTGTATATACACTATTATTGAGTACAGGCAGCTACTTAAAAATCAGGCCAACTGAAAATTGCTGTTCAATGCAAAGTGTGCTATACTTTTCGATAATGCGTGCGTGCGTGCGTG
>VJOZ01018803.1:0-20967 GCA_009801055.1 Stichopus horrens | reverse complement strand
AACAGATACACAGTAACTACAGCACAGAACAGAGCACAGATCAACGCAAAAGGACAAATTAAGATTAAAACACAAGATTAAGATTAAAAAATATATGCTTCGGAAAAAACCCTGAGGGGAACTACAAAATTCTCAACTGCCCATAAAATTTAAGTAAGAGAAAGGAAACATAAGATACATCATGTAAGTCTGTTTCTTGTTGTCATAAATTTGCATACGTATGCAATGTTTATTCATGATGCAGATATAGCACAGGAATTTGCCTGTAAATGTGTCAATATTTAATGGATTTTGATGGAATTTGTGGTAGCTATTTTCAATATTTTCGATGAGCAATACAGCCAATATGCCACAACCTTTAAGTTCGTGGTTTATATTTTATGCCTATATCTTGCATATTAATGAGTGGGTGGGACGTAATGTAAAATTTCTGATGTGGCAATATCTTTGCAGTGCCTTGTTGTATTTGCTTCAAATGTGGTAGGAGGGGGGTGTTGTTAGACATTAAGTACCTTACCACATGGCATTTGATTTATAATGTCTTTTAGTAGTATTTGTGGCATTTGTAGCTTCAGTTTGTGTAAGAGGGTACAGAAAATTTTTGCACATGCTGTGGGCAACTGGAATTCCTCTGCTCCATTTTTATGCTATGGATGCTTGCTTATATGTTCCATCAGTCTCCCTCTAGCAAATCATGGAAGTTCACTTTTGAGGTAGCAGTTTCATGATCAGATGAAGAAGCAGCAGTTCTGAGGGAAGTACTATCCATGGTCACACCAGATAAATTTTGGCTGAATCAGCTTATATCCCTGTGCTTCATTGCTGATGCATGCATTGATGTAAATGGCTTTTTATTAGAAAAGGTGGGCAAGACACAATGAAAGAAAATAAGTCAGTTGGTGTTCTTAGTGTCATAGTGGCATAGATTTGATAAGCCTTATTGCAATTTGCAGAATCCCTTCTTTATGGCTTTAAATGAAAGATTAGGAGCTGTTTGTGCCTCTTTGATATAAACTCCTACATATCATTTTACAGTATTTACTGTATATTGCAAAAACAAATAATCATAGTGCCCATGGGCTGTTGTGAAATCATGCAAAATACTTCTTCTCTTACAGATTGTGTGTAATACTGTTCACATTAGTTGGTCACATTAATGTAATGGAAGTGGTTCCATGTGGGTGTTTGTCATGTTCTGCGTCCAATTCCCAAAATGGGCCATTTTATAAAGGGTCCATAGCCAGAAATGGGCCATATTGGCTATGGTACAAAATAATGCAAAATACTCCTTTTCTTCATAATTTACATTACATACTTTGCTGTTGCTATGTGAAATGTGCAGATCGTATGTGGTTCTAACTTATGAAGAATTACTGAACCTAAACCAACATTGAGTCATTACACAGCATTGCTTGTACTATCATTTAAGTACCTGCATGTTTGTGTTTAAATAAATTCTCTACATAGATTCTTTTTTTGACCAGATTCACTAAAGTTAAATCATTGAAAGTTGTGATGTTTCAATCCATTTTCAGAGCTTTGTATGAAATACAAATGACCCTTACCAAATGTTAGGATATTTGTTAACTTGTGTTCAAGGCCAATTTGGCAAATAATTTATGAATTATCATAATTTGATGACATTTGCTCTTGTGTTATGAATCTACGGATGTTGTGCTCCTCCCAAATGCACTGCAAATCAAAATTGTTTTCAATGAATCACTCACATCTGTTGTTGTTGAATATCTGTTAATTAGATTTATTGGTATGATTTATTCAGGGAGCTGTTACCTTGGGAACAGCCTCCCTGTTTAATAATGCTACTTTAAAAAAGTAGCTATTTTATTATGTTATCTGTTCTTTTATAAAGGCTACTCTAGTTCACACCAGATTCACCCAGAGATGAAAGTTCAGTTCTTCCAAGCAACTTCCATTTGTGTATTATATCCAATTCATCACGATACATTTTGACCAAGTTCATTAGATCCATCAGGTGTCATGGTTTATTAAACCATCTGATTGTATGTCCATTAGCAGCAGACACGAACAGCAGTTGTAAGATACAAGAAGATGGAGGACTTGGAAAAAATTTCCATTAATTCCATTGATTAGTTTTTCCTTTTGATTAAACGTATTGAACAATAGAATATGAAGCATATGCACAGTTATAATTGCCCAAATAGAGTGAAGTTCCTCTCCCAAGTTAGCCAGTGAGCTTTCTGGTCATTACAAATTTATATGCTCTGGCTACCATTCTTTTAGCGGTGGATTTTAAAGATCCTCTTAGCTGTTCTACAGAAATTGTTTCATATCAAGCTGTTATCCATGCTGTGACTGTCTGGCAGATGTATTTTTATTATTGAGAACCGCAAACTTTGAAGAAGACGAAAGTATATCATATTTAGTGCCCTTTTTTTCTTGATTTCAAAATTATGTCAAACAATGGTGGCGCTATGTATGGATAATCCTGCCAACACTCATTCGGTAATGGGTATACCACTGATCACTGACTTCTGTTTCCCCCCACACTAGAACACTTTCCCAAGACATTGAAACACCACCTCTAAACTTTGACCCTGTTCCCATGACCCATCTCTCAGGTTGTTTGACCTGGCTCCCTTATTCTTGTAAAATCTACCATTTCAGTTAGCAACAAATAATTTTTCGCTCAAAAAGTGTTGTTTGTTATTTTTGACACTCAAGTATAAGTTTGTTTTGTGAATTTGCATACCTGCTAGAATCAACAACTTTTAAAAATAATCTCTCCAGAGCAAAACCGGCAAAATCTTTCATATGTTTATGACACTTTTATGTGAAACCCTATTTTTGGGGATGTTTTCTCTAGAACATTAATATTGTCCTAAGTGGCAAAGGCAGCAGTTATATGTATATATAGTCCATGGACCCGATACTATCCCCTTTGCCGCCCCCCCGGACGGTTTGACCCCTTTTTCATTTTGCTCCTGGAGGCGTCCCTAACACAAAAAAGGGATGCCACCATCACCATATTGGGATGGTCCCCATTTATGGCGCCTTTTTAAAGTGGCAGACATGCAACATTATTTCAGCAAAATGAAGTCAGCAAAATGAGGTCAGCAAATGTCATACTTTGTGAAAACCTTTTTGACATTTTTATCTCAAGAAGGGTTTACAGGTGATTGAACGTCAAAATTGGTGTGTTGGTTATCCTTTGGTTTTCATAAATGTTAGACAAGGAATCCCAAAGTCCTTAGACTTTCTGGTTTTAATATTGTGTGATCCTCTTGGACAACTTGTTTCTTTTCCTTCCTGCTTCCAGTGAAAAACCAACACCGTTTGATCCAGAGTCTAGAAATTATGATCTGTGTGAATTTTGGGTGGTGGAAGAACTGTGCAAACTCCTTCCAAATGGACTACAGTTGAAGAAAGAGGTATTGTGCCTTTTACAAATTATTTTAACTTTTAATTGTGAGCCTTAAGTTGGAAATTTATTTTGCTTCAGAATTCTTTTTATATAATTCAGTAGTGATAAATGATGATTGTTTCCTTTAAATTGATAAAAAATAGATTAGTTTGGTGAAACAAAAGTCACATGTGTTGTCTGTATTATTTAGAAGAGGTGGGAGCATGCTTAGGTTCTCCTTGTGCTCATATTTATCTGTTGATAGAACCTTTTGAATATATTAGAGGATACAGCAGGAGAGCCATGTGCCATCCAAATTTCTTGCCTTTACCATATGGGGCTTTTTACACTCCAAGTATCTTTCTGTGAAAACCCATCACATTGTTTGCTAAATGCATGGCAGCAAAGTGACCTTCTAACATACATGGCGTTATCCCTATCTTAAACTGATGAGGGAGATGTGGACATCCTTGCAGCATCCAAATTTGAGGATCAGAAGCCATATGTTACAAATGCAGATCTTGGAGAAATGGTATTAACAGCAGAATGGAAGAGGGTCGGGAGGGGGGTGGTGTTGTTGAAACTAGGTCTATACTGGAATATTCTCATATTGCCATTGCACTCCATTCGACCCCTGAGGAAATTGTCGTCTTCGGTAAGACAAGGTTGCCCAATGGTGATTGAAACAAAATTCCTTGGAGAAAAGCCAAATTTGTTGCAACTGCTGGTTTTGCAGAGAAAATAGAAATAGGAAAATGATGGGAAAGGGGGGAGGGGGTGTTGTTGAAAGTATGTGTATTCTGGTACAGTCTATTGTTGCCAATGCACCATTTGATCCCCCACCCCCTTCCCCCAGAAGGATGTGCCTTCTTCTGTAAAACAGGGTCGTGCAATGGAGATGAAGCTGCTCTTAAATGTTAACTCTTGATAATCAATGCCAAAACAAATTATTAGAATCAAAGTCCGTGCATGCATGTAGAAAATGGTGCTCTTGTAGGAAAATGAAAAGATGTTACTTCTTTATTGGAATTGGAATTATTGTGGAAGATGACAAGTGGTGTTGTAAAAAACAAAAATGTGGGTTGCTGACATGAAGTGGGGGGGGAGAGGAGAAGGGAGTAATGTATCAGAGAGCGTCTTCGCTGTGAGAGGTTGATGAGCTCTATCTTTGATATATTTACATCTCACACCTGTCTGTTGTACTCAGCATCTTAATATTCACATCATAGACATGTACTTACCCGTTGCTCACACTATCGATAATGTAAGGCGTTTAAGTGTTGTCACTCATGAAAACCCACACCAGTGAGTTGTGGGGAATTCCCTTGACACTCGAGGCACCAAAATCCTACACATGGGTAAGTAAGGTGGATGAGTGAGGTGGAAAACATGTGGACCAATTAAAGGTATATGATAGGAAGGTTAAGGAATAAAAGATAGTTGTAGTCAGCAGATGTGGACATCAGTGGACACAAAATGTGCATAACCTGAAAAAAGTGAAGGTGACAATATATCGCCAAAAATCAAAATGATACTTAAGCATTGACTTTTAAAACAAAACAAGTCCACTTAGGGAAGAGGAGTTGTAATACTGGTATCAGAGATACCTAAAATTCCTTCAGTACAACCTGCTTTGTTAGGAAGTTGTCATTCAGACAGCCAAACCAAAGCAGTTAGTGCTTTGACATATATAGGAATTTGTTAAAATGTCTGTAACAATCTAGTGAAATTGCAATTAAGTTTTATGCTAAGTATTACAATATTAGGTCTTTATTGCAAGATAACATAGAAAATGAAATTTATTAATTGCATTAGTGATATTGTTTTATTTGGTAAGATCAATTAGTCATATAAAATACAAGCCTAGCATCTTCCTGAATGCATCTTCCTCGCAATGTTCCACTCGCCTCTCATCCTTGTTTGACCTTACATGTCTATGCTCACTGTAGTCTGCTGGGTACATATTGTAGGTCACTCTGCTTCAAGATGGGAGAAATATTCTTGTCCTAACACTAAAATTACATTACAGAACATGAATGATTATGCGCCGTTGTTATATTCTATTGTGTTTTCTTTTACCTCCTGTTTCTCACACCCCAGCTGATGTAGGTCCTTTGTCTGTTGTCATAGTTTTGCATGGATTTATAGTCTAAGCAAACGTTAAAATTAACAGTGGGAAGGATGGGAAATATTTTCTATCCCACAGGCCTTTTTCTTCATCTTTCTTGATGGGGGGAGGGGGGACGGCAGCCATGAGAAACAAATTTACATACTCTTCACTGTAGTTGTCTTTTGACTGCGCCACAGAAATGCCTGCTGCAAAGATTAGGAGTGGAATCCCTCTTGACAGAGAAAAGTTTGACAAAAATACTTTCAATATTGACAGAAAACTCAGTTTAAATTCAAATTTTCTGTCAACAGTCAGATCAAAGACAAATTCTACCTAGAGCAGATTTTTTTTCTGTCGATCAAGGTAAATTCTTTAGTGGAAATTTCCACTTTCAACCTAGTTGTTTCTTGTCTCCTTTGCATTGCTGCGTACTAGTGTGCTCCTTTTAGGATAACAGTTTTACATATCTTTGTCTCCTGACTACCTACCGTTGTTTAAATGCAGTAGATTCAGAATTTTCAGAGGGTCTTTATCAGGCATGCCTATTATAGTCACTTTATGTGTACATTTCTTTACATTACATCAAGATAACCATCTACTTTTAATTGAGATTTTCATGTTCTGTAATCCTTTTTATGGAACTTTGTTTGGGACAAGCTTTGTCAAAAAAAAAGCTGTAGACGCTTAATTTGTATTCATGTGCCGCAGGAGAAATCCATTGTTCAAATCATGCTTAGGATGTGCTAACCGTAAGGATCTAGTAATAAGGGCCGGTGCACTTCAAAATCCCGGGTACATTTCCTTACAGTTCTGACCTCTTCTTGATAACTGGTTTGTGATAGTGATTAGACAGTTTGACCAAGGAGCTAACACTGCACAAGCCTCTCCGCAAATGAAATAATACTATGAAAAGTATAAAGTATTTTTCAAGAGGACAATTTTCAGAGCAATGCAGATTCAACTCCATCAGTGGATGTATGCATACTTTTCTCTTGCTGTTGTAACTTCCCCTCTGATAGAGAGAGAAGGATCACTGTTGCCATGACAATTGAAAGGAAGGAATATGGATCACACAGTTCGGAGAATTTCATAGCAGCTGATGTGATGATTACTCACCCCCAACCAAGAAGTAATGGTCTCTCAGCTGTGCAGTGATGGAAGTTGTTCTTTTTTATTATTGTGTTTGTCATTTGTTTAATTGTCACTCAGGCAGTCTGAGTTGAGTAGGCCTACCCCAAACCAGCAATAAGGTTCTTTGTAGTTGATTTTATGAAACCCAAGCTCATGTCAAGAAATGCTCCTTGCAGATTTCTACTGGAAATGTGCAACCTTTCATATAATGTTTACGTCCTGAATTCTCCTTCTAGGTGCTCTCATTTCTGCTGTTTTGGAAACCTGATCAAAGGCCCATATGCGTGGGTCCACATAAGGGACCATTTCATGGCATGTTAACCAGTCATGTCCTTCTAGTAGCCCAGACATTTTACAAGGTCTTCGCATTGGTGTTGTTCTTCTCCAAAACTTTGGTTCTTTTTCCCACAGATTGCCTGAACCAGTGGTAAAAATAGGACTGATGCAACTAACACACCTACCGTAGGTTTGCTCTTTTCACAGAGGTTACCTGGTCCACATTTTACAAAGATACTAAACCTGTGATCATTCATGGAAAGTTGCAGAGGCGGTTGGTGATGGTTGGTTGGTGTTATGTGAGCAGAATGGTGTATTGTGAAACAAAATAGTAACTTTAATTAACAAGGTGTGATATATGGCAGGAACAAAGAATTAGTTTTCTTTGTTTGTTTTTTTTTTCTTCACAAACTGCTGTTGTTCATGTAGAGGTTATTTACTGACACCACTGGGCTGAATGTCTCTCTGTCTTGTCTGCCAGGTGTCCTTTACACAACTATTGTAAGGAGGCTGTGTCGTGCGTGCGTATTAGTGCGTATCAGCGACACAATTTCTGCACAGGAGCGGTGATGGGCGGTGCACCAAATTGAGATGCAATGACATCAGATGAATTTACCTTTACACATAACTTTCTTTGCTACTCACCCACCTATCTCAGCATAACAAGTGCACTCCTTTAAAAAAAATTACTAGAAGATCTTGTTTCAATTTTCCAGGTGGATGTGGTCATTGACTTACTGGGAGATATCAGTCATTTGAGACAGGAAGTGGTCTCCGCTAAGCAGAAGCTGGAGAACATCCAAGAAGATTTTCAAATTTTTGTGAGTGGACTGCCATGAAATTTAGAAGTAGTAATCAGTTTTGGAACTATAGCAGGAGACCCTAATGTGGTTGTGCAAATAATGGTTGAATATGTTGATCTTTCCTTGGGACATCTAAGTTGGCAAATAAAAGTAAAGTTTCCACTAAAATTGAGGATTCCACCTGCATTTATTTGGGGTCATTTAAGACACTCATATTTCCTTTATGTAAGATTGAAGTATTGAGAAACATGTTTAAAGGAAACATTCCATTTCATATGGGGTATCCACCTTTTCAACTTGTTGAGGGACATTTTTTTCTTTTCTTTTCTTTTGTGTTGTTGTCACAAATTTACTGTTCTAATTTCTTTTTTTCATTTTAGGGGAGGAGTGCCAAAGAGTATTACCTAGAGAAAGCACTGAAACATCTGGAGCAGTATTGTTATCTCATTGTCGTCAACAGCTACTTACATGATCAGGTTAATTTACATATATTTACATTTATCAATATTCATATGATTATTATCTATTAACATATGTGTCGTCTGAAAGATTAAGTGATTTGTCGGAAACCTCAACATTTCAAAAACCAAAGATGGGTTGTCCACTTTAAATTAAGAATAGCATCATCTTACATTTTTTACTGGTCATGATCGAGGACCCCAAGTGTGAAAGTGTCCTTAGGTAGCAGTGGAGTAAACCTTGATCCTAAGTCATTAGTTTGAAGTAGAGTTAATGTCATTGGTTGTCATAGTGACGGTTGTTCGCATACAATCTGGCTATGTGCAAAATTTTTAAGCACATTAAACCAAACTTTGTCCAGTCATTGAAAAAGTTGCAAAAACTGGCAAACATTATTTCTAAGACGAAAATTGTCCTAGTCAGTTGTTCAATAATGCAGCCTAATGTGTTTACTCAAGTAAATGCCCTCTCATTAGTAAACGCCCCTCGTTATAAAAAATGTCACCCTTCTTGGGACATTAATTAGAGTTAATGTGGCGTGTTGTTGTAGTCATTACTATGTAACAATTTATTTTGCAATGTCATATTGTTACTTTTATGCAATGTGTTGTGTTCATGCACTGCTTTGTGTAAGAAGTGCAGGGTGGTTAAGGACACTGAAAGACAAATTTGAATGTGCCTTTGACTCTGTATGGTAGACAGCATTTTATGTTCTATTTGATGGCATGGTCTTGTTAAGTTTGAAATTGAGGAAAAAATTGAATTTTTTTATTGGAAGGAAACCTTCCACATTTTGATGCAGGTAGCCATACAATAATTTTAAACTGGAAGTAGCTGTCAGTGATGTGTGAAGGTCAAGTAACCCAGAGATTCACCTTTAGCTTGACTCAGAAACAGCTGCCACTGCCCAAAGCTTCCCGGATGCCTTGGAAGAAACTTATGTAAAGCAATCGTTGTTCAGAAATATGAACCACCACGCTAACTGGATGTTACCATCATCTCCAAGATGATGTCATCAAATAAGCGATTGAATTATCTATAAATTTGAAACATTAGTTTTAGTCATTTTCAAGCATTTATGAACAAAGAATAAAAAATAATTGCAAATGACAAAAAGTTAATGACCCTGAAAAAACCCAGCAGAAATCTTTGAAGAGTATGCATAATTCTTTAACAAAAGGTTTTGTAAAACAAAAAAAAAACCCACAAAAAGAACATACTAGACAGACTCTGTATCTCAGTCACTCTCTTCTACCCCGGTGTATGCTGACTTATCCAGCTACCTAAGTGTATACGTCGCTTTGTAGGGAGGTGTCTGACATCATTGCGTTTAGTGGTGGAGACACCTAGAGTACTAAATGAATGCTGATTTAGTACCCTCTAGTTTGTGATTCACATTTCTGTAAGCTTTGGTGGACCACCAATCACCATGGTAGTGCAAATATTCCATGATGTTGTTTAAAGTGAAAATGTCACAGTCAAAATATATGAATGCATTGTTGATGGTCTTTTATTGAGTCAAAAAATATTTTGCCATCTTGTAAAGTCTTATTTCAGAAATCATGAAAAAAAGTTTCTTGGCTGGTATAACTTGGCCATGAAAAGCATGGCTACTCCACAATAATTTTTCCAGCTTGAACACTAATTTCATGCTTGCACTGAGTCCAAAATGGGTTCCTGGTCTTTGATTGGGTGTTTATCGGGATGCGTACCCCAAATTTTTCCAAAGTATAACTTTGGTTATTGACTGTTGGTTGGGAAATTGTAAAAGGTCATTTTGCTTTTTATGCCAAAATAGTACTATGTGCTTTTATACATATGAGTCTGACAAGAAAGCACCGTAAGTCAGGCATACATCACTACATTGTACACGAGAGAAACTTTGAATCCTGGTAGCAGTTTCAGAAACTTTGAATTCTGGTAGCAATTCCACGAGCGAAGCGTGACATTGTCAGTTGGATACCAGGTGCAAGCACCATCCTGCTTTACTTTTGATTCAATCTCCGTTTCTTTTTGTTTGTTTTCTCAGTATCCTCGAATGTTCAGACAGTCTTTCACCTCATGGGTTTTGCACCACTCCGAGATCTACAGAGTTCTCGCCCAAGCAGAGAGTATTGAGAGATTGTTCAAACCAGACCTCATCCTTAAAGGGATAAGATTTCTGGTCAGTAAATACACTACTTTCTAACTTAGACTAGTATCCACTTAGTTGATACACTATTTTTGCTTTGCTAGTTTGCATCATCTCTGCAAACTTTTCGTCTCATGTAGATAGATTTTAATTTAATTCTCATATTGCTGTTATAGCTGTATCAATCTTTGAGATAAAATACGCTTGCGAGGGGGACATACCCTGTTTAATGCCCTCTACAGGAGAAATATATACAAACTCCAACATGTATCCTTCCTGTTGGAAATGAAACCTGGATGTTGGCAATGGAGAGCTGTTCCACACCAGTCATATCTGCAATAGAAACCAATGTGGCACTTGGTCTGCACCATGAATTTGAACGTCAGCTTTAAAAAGGACCTTCCACGGGCAAGTGTTAGGGAGTGTTTGGTAAATCAACTCTCCAAATGAAGACGGCCAGAAATTGGCAGTCTTATACAATCACATGAGTTGTTGCTGACAAATTATAAAATAGAATGTTAATCGGTCTCAGCATGACATCATCTCAAAGGACAGCATTTATTGGATAAGAGATAAAAACATTGGAATGGTTCCATGTAGTAAACCTTCCCATAGGGTTTTATGTCATATTAAATTGGATTGGGGCAATTTATAGGAAGAGAGCTAGGTTCATATTACTGAAGATGAAAATAGTGATGGAACACCAAAGGTCTGATATTTTCCACAAATTAGGATCCGATTTATCATCGTAGTGTGACCGACGGGTAACCCTGAAGTTAAGGACTTGGTTTACTTTCTGTGAATATATTCAAAGCTCTGCAAAGTTCACTCAAGATGATGCTGCAAGGTTTAAAGCATCTGGCTGTTTTTTTTCCCTTCTAAACATGGTCCTCTCAAGATGGGGTGAAAAAGACTTTTCTTTCTTCTTTACGTCAGGTCGCTGATGACTATCTTGGCTTGGATGTTCTGAGCTCACAAAGAGAAGTGAAAGTCTCCAATTTTAGAAGAGTTCCTGGTTTGCCTGTGTATGGAATGTCGCAGCCAAATTCAGAGGTTTGTACCATCAGGGAATGACTTCAGCTCAAAATCCACTAGAAGGAGAAACAAGGGGCATAGTCTATTGAAACTATACCGCCTTGTCATAAAGCTGCACGTGACAGATATAACAGTCAATCTTGTGAGGGTCAGTGGAAGTTGAGATCTCAATAAACCTTGCACTAAGTGATTGCAAATTGTTGACAGACATCATCTCAATGTAAGCCAAACCATTTATGTCACTCATCACTTACCTGTCTCAGCACAACAAATGCACTCCCAGTTACCATGCCAAGAGTACTGGTAACCTTCAGCACTGCTTCTGGCGCCATCTGGTCTAATGCCAGACTAGTGCCTCGTTCCCATTCAGAGGCATTGCCTCAATGTAAGCCAGGCCTTATACCGTAGTGAAAAGACACCTCGTTAATTTGCCTTACGATGGACAATTAGTCCAAAGAGGAAAAAAAATACTATACGTAGTGGTCATGGTGGTTACAAAAGACAGACTTGAGTCAACCACTACTTTTAGATGTTAAATTGAGAAGGAGGTGCAATTTCAAAATTGTTGCTTGTGGATATCTTGGGACAGTGTCAAGTTTACTTGTCTTTATTCAGAAAGTAAACCATAATTCTCCAGATTTTTTTTTCCTCTTTTGTATCAAAATCATGTCTTAAGACTTGTCCACATGAAGTGATATCGACTTAAACTGTTAGGTGTGGGGGTTGGGTGTCCATCTTAGAGGGCATACACATGAGTGATATCATGTGAGCGTCGGCTTGAAAGACGTAGGTGTGATCGGTCTGTGGCAGGAGAGTAAGTTCGTTTCTTGTAAATATCCAAACTAGATGATTATTGGGACTTCACAGCTCACTAAAAATGGAATTTGTTCAATCACTTTTTTTAATTTCGTTTTTTCCAATTCTGACTCTCTTGGAATGTTTCAAATCTCACAGCTATTAGAAATTCTTTGTTGTTACAAAATTTATTTAATTTTTAAAGTTTTGATCCATAATTCCCCTGCTTCCCTTATGTGCATGTAGGCAAACATTGATCACACAAAACATTATTTGAAGAATAAAAATAAACTAACAGCAGTGTTTTTCCCAAGGGAATGAACGATAATTTAATTTGGTGGAAAAGAGCACAGTTGATAAACTGTCTTGAGAAATGGAATAAAAACCACATAAAAGGAAGCAGGAAATTTTTGCAGAATTTTGCCTGAAGGTGAGTTGTTTCAATAAAGCTGCTCGGCTACTTGATGGCATTCACCGTGAATTCTTACAAACAGACTGTCTAGGCTTGCTGTAATAGTGTATGGATGACAGTATTTGCTACTTTACACATGTGAGGAAACTTAATTTTGACAGTATGTGACCCTCATCCCCACAAAATATCGCTTGTTGGCTCTCAGGAGCCTCCTGTCGATGTAATATACCTAAGAGAGAACTGCCAAGGGGCATGTAAAAGACTGAATCAATCAGAAAACGTGCATATTAGGGAAATTCATTTTCTGTTTGGTTTGTGTCATCCTATTTTGACTACTTTGAAGACGGCATTCTTTTGATGAAATTGGCAGGCTAGTAGTCACAACTGGGAAAAGATTTTTGGGTTTCTGTTTTTAATAAATTAGCCTGTCATTTTTGGCTGAATTTGTCGTGTGAGGGATAATAGGTGGAGAAAGGTGGAATAGAAGGGAATGTTGAGAAGAAGAGATATCGGCTGTGGCAGTCACCAGTCACTTGGTGTAAGTTTGGTACAGTATTGTAACAATTATTCACTTACCTAACATCATTGCAATGTCACTCAACATTAAAACTGCTAATTGTACCTAAACTCCTTGTTTGTTTTCCTTGTTTGTTTACCTTGTTTCTTTTCCTTGTTTGTTTACCTTGTTTGTTTCCCTTGTTTGTTTACCTTGTTTGTTTACCTTGTTTGTTTACCTTGTTTGTTTTCCTTGTTTGTTTACCTTGTTTGTTTTCCTTGTTTGTTTACCTTTTTTGTTTTCCTTGTTTGTTTACCTTGTTTGTTTTCCTTGCTTGTTTTTTGTTTGTTTACCTTGTTTGTTTACCTCGTTTGTTTTCCTTGTTTGTTTTCCTTGTTGATATTGAAAGGAATAAAAGAAAACAAAACTGTGTTGGTGCACTTGGAGTTGTCTGAAATGTCAGGACGGGATCTTAACTTTACCTTTGGAGTTTGTCAAATTTCTTTATGTTTTGTTTTGCAAAGGTACGTTGTCTTCTGAAAAAGGACTTCTGTGTAAAATGATATCTACTCACCATAAACCTTTCCTCCGCTCAATTTCTTTTTCTCCTTCCGTTCTCGATCCACTCCTTTTAAACACATTATTAATGAAGATCATTTTCACAGACAAACTTCTTATCTCAACTTTGATTCCCTGTAAAACAGCAACACAATTTCTGTTTCGTCTCTCTGTCTCTTCAAGGGATTGGTCAAAGTAGTTCAGACGTTGTTAGGACCAAAGCACAACCACTCTTCAATACACTCTTTCAACTTGAGGGGGGAAGTCATCGTGGAATTGGACGGATGCACATACACACCGAGGGAACTCTCTGGCCTCACAAAGAATATCGTCATACCTGGATGCAGCCAAGAAGAAATAGAGGTACGGTCGTTGTCTTGATACGTGGAGATGTTTTGATGGTAAACTGACCACCAAGATCCAACTTTGCCATCAAAGCAAAAATATCGCTGTCTGCCTTTGTCATCTCTTGCAGTATATAAGTCAACATATTAAGTATCAGATATGGAACAAATGAATGCAGAATATGAGCATACAACTACCCAGATATGGAACAAAATGAATACAGCATATAAGTCAACATATTAATTGTTACATATGGAGCAAATGAATGCAGCATATATGTAGCATACATAACAAACAGTTATGCAGCAAGTAAATACAGTGCAAAACTACAAGATACATACAGTAGTAAATAAATACTGCCTATAAATGTATCCTGTAATTACCCGAAAAGCGGCAAATAGATGCAGCATATATATCAGTATATAACTGGCAGAGTATGCAGCAAATAAATACAGCTTGCAACTATGAAATAAAAACTCGCATATGTAAACCATCTTAGATCTGAACGTGTCTCAAAACTATTCCTGAATTCTTTCTTAATTATGACTAGAAGCCATCAATGGAAGAGCATTCCAAAAACAAATTTCACATATTAATTTCATACCCAGGATTGTCCCTGTAATTTAGCAAACGGACTTGTCAGTCGTGGGTAATACATATGTCAGATTTGTGCCAAAGTTTTACACACAAAAAAGTATTTGTTCATAATGGGTGTAAAATGATATGTAGAGTATTGTAACTGAAAGCAGAAATTAAAGATTAAGGTTAGCATCTTGTCACAGAAATGATTTTAAGAGGTGCATGAATGTAGTAAGATCATTATGAGAACTGACACGCTGCCTGCATTATGGTTAGTTCATTCAGAACTTACATTTGCGGGGATACGTTTTATTTGATCATCATCGTTAACAGCTCTCAGTTTGCTTATCCCTCCCGGGGACTGCGGCCTCTTTGTCCGTCTGCCACGAGGTTTCGCTATCAGTTTTCATCTTGAGTCACTTTTCTTGAATAGGAATTTGTGAGAGACACATTGGCATTCGTTTCTTTTATTTTTTTTATGGACAGTTCTTCCTCTCTCTCTGCCTCTCCTGCAAGGATTACTTTTCTTTTTTCATAGAAGTAGATCAAACCCTTCACGGAAGGGGTATCGATACGATCCATCCCCTGGATGAGATGGGTGTAGAGATTACGGTGTCATTTGCATATTGAGGATGTGACACGTTCATACCCTGCAGATGAAGAAGATGCTTGTAGCTGATGAAGCTACATTGGTGGAAGTAGAGATCAAAAGCAGATAGTAAACTGCTCTGCAATCATTTTGTGTTATAGACAAAATTGTTTGACTTTCTCCTTAAATTGACTGGACTTTTGAAGCTAAGAATACTCTTACAGATTCAACTAAACTCTAATTCGGTGTCTTTTTATCTGGAGGTTTAGGCTAAGAATACTCTAAATGTTCTATTTAGGTGTTGTTCAGTGAGGCTTCCCTGGACGTCATTGAGGCGAGTAAATGCTCGGGCAATGTCGAGTAGTTGTGTGATGAGAACTTTAACATTTGCTCACGTGGCTAAAATGTTCTTGAACTCTTTGTCACTTTGTTCTTTTCACTTAACTTTCGACTGAAGGTTATTCCTTACTGTTTAACTTTATTCTGTTCAATGACATTGTAGTGGAACTTTCAGACTCAAGTGCTCTCAAAGTTTAATTTAGTATGGCTTTTCACTAAAATGTTGGCTATGTTGAGGTTTATACATGCTCTAAAGTTTTTGTCATTCATAACAATTTTTATTCAAAAATTTGAGGATAGGAATATTGTCATAGCATTAACTTGGATTTGCTTGCAGAGGTTTTGGACAGATTTTCTGGCAAGCAATGCTGTCTAACATCTAGTCTGGTTCTGTCTGCAGAACTTTTGTCTTGAATTTGATTCTCGGAAAAGTTGATGTTGGTCCTGCACAAAAGTAGTTTTGGTTCCTTTGATCAGCGAAGGCATCTATGAAGTCAGGTTGGCATGTGTTTTAATGACAGTGTGTGTGTATGCATTTCTGTGTCTGTGGCACTTGCTTGAGTACACTCTAACTCAATAAGGGAAAGTCAGATGAAAGTCAAACTTGATATGTAGCTCCACCCATGTTGAGAAGGTGTGCCCTATTGTTTTTGTGCCCATATCATGCATATTAATGAGGTTTTGGTTTTAAAGGTGAAAAATTTTGGTCGCTACAACTCTACAATCATTTGTCAGAATGAATTCAAAGTTAGCATAGATATGTTGAATGATGATAGGCATGTATCCATGTGGATTAACTTCAGTAATTTGCTTAGTTCTTAATAGGAAGGGCCACTCAACCCAAAAGTGTTTGTAAAAACCCAAAATTCAACTGCAAACAGCCTGTATGGGCCACCATACAAAGTGGTGACCAACTCAGTTCACTTTTGTGTGTGATTTTTGTATTGCGTTTAGTACGTTGGCAAGGTCGCAGTCTTTGCATTGTCTGTCAAACGACAGAATTACCACAGAATTTTTATCATCTCAATTTGGTGGTATAGTAATTCTTTAGGAACAATGCAGGCTGATATTTACTCACAACATCTATAGGCTAAAATTGAAATTTTTTGCTTTAGATTCTGGTCACACATTTTCATAGACTTTGGCAACACTTCAAGCTTCTGTGGCCGTATCATTATGTGGAGATGTTATCAACTCTATATATTGCTAGTGTGATTATTGTAGAGTAATTTTGGCTATGTAGACGTAATGATGTAGTAGATAAAACATCTGGGGCTTAATGGCTCAGTACAAATTTTGTTTGGATCTGTTACCGTCCATGGGGCACACATTTGTATGGGTCAAAATCTCTGTGGCAATAACTTGACAAGTATGAGTCAGATTTTATGCAGACTTGGTATATTCTGATATTATACTACTGTATTCTATAGTTGAGTGAATGGCATTTCACTCTTAAGCAAGGAACCATTGTGTACCTGTACTCTTTGTCACCTGAAGTGACCAGTTTAACTGCAAGAGACGGATGTATTCATCTTGCAATATATGCACAAATCTATATCATGTAATGCCAAGGCAATCAACAATAGACATTTGGAGGATCATTTTCTGTGCAGAGCAAACATTCTAGCCCAATTGTCTCCTTGTTGTTGAAACAAGATGGATAACTTCATCTTCCACTTTGATCCAGGGGGTTGAACATGCAAGTTTTCTTGAGCTTGTGGTGGTGTTTACAATTTATCTCTGCAGGGACCATGTGGGTGTACTTTCTCTCTGATTTCAGTATTGCAATGGCCCCCTCTATTATAAAAAGGGAAAACAGAATTTTTGACCTTTGAGTCAGAGGGTGTACTCTATTTCGAGTGTTAGTTGAAGTTTGCAAGAAAGGACATTTTTGCAAAAATTGATTCCACAGTTGGTTGGAAGTTACGATATTTTAAGTCTAGTCAACTGGTTAAAGCTGTTTGTTGTTTTCTGGTTTCATCATGATGCTATTCACTCAAATGTTCTTGTCAGCACTGTTAGGTTTATAATGCCGAGTTTCAGCATTTTACCATGGTATTTTTTTTCGGAACTTCCGTTCCACTGTGAGGCAGGCAGGAATCCTTATAGAGTATTTCCTTAATTCTATTTCCTCTTGTTATCTGTTTTCTTATCTGTTTTTTTGCAGGGATGGGAATCACTTTTAAAAGAAGAATTAATCAAATCTCAAAGTGAGCTTCAGGTAACGTCTATCCTTAACTTTCATAATAATGCTCATCTCCTGAATGCCATACAAAATTGCAATTCACTTGTTAATTTTGTAAAATCATTAGACATGATTAGACATGACATAATAATGCAAAATCATCAGACATGATTGTGCATTGAACTACTGATCATTGTTATTTTGGAGTTTATTCTGGATCCTCAAGTTGTGACGATGGTGGGTGGGCAGAAGGTGTAGAAGTTGTCGTTGGGGCTAGAGGTAGGGAGGGGTCACCTGTCCTGATTCTAAGTTTTCCTGTTTCCACGGAAGTATTTCTATTCATTGAAGAAGAAAATGTTGTAAGTTATGTTTTGTTTCATGTGTGTGTTGTGAAAAGCAAGTAAATGAAATGCCAATGAAATAATTACCATATTCAATTCTTCCTACCTGATGTCAAGAAAAGTTTGGGAAAAATGAGGGGGGGGACAAGGAGAGGGAAGAATCAGAGATTACATTTGCTTCACTATCAGTTTGTCATAGTTGTAAATATTCAAACAGACAGAATTCCTAAAAAAAATTAAAATGCCTGTGGTCGATTTTGGTTGTTGATTGGTAACCCTTCTCTGGCACACCAGGTGTACCAGGACGTGACAGACCCACGAGAGAGCAAGACTTTTGCAACAGGGCAGACGGTGCGAGAGATTTACCAGAAACAACGGCAGGATACCAGCAACCTCTACTATTATAGGCTCCCAAACAGGTCACCAGAGACCATGCTGGCAGAACAGGTGAGGGCGCTATGTGTGTTCTTCAAAGTATAACCATGATAAATATATATCTCAGTGAACATTTGATTGTAGATCTTAAACATTGCTGTAAAAGGATCATTTTCAGTGTTGGTGTATTGTCTACCATTACACTTTATCATTGTCATTCTTCTGCTTTCCCCAAATTTTGTCTTATTCCCCAAATCAGGCATTTTCAAGTAAAATCGAAGATAGCATAAAAAAAATTAAGAATGGTTGGCATGCTTACATGACTCAACTCAGCGGTAAATGTGGCCTCTTGCAGCATGCACACCACAGGGATGGTATCATCAAATATAATGACAATCCAGTTCCATAATACATCAACACGGATAAATGTGCGTTTGTTACAGTCCTGATGGTTGAACATCTTAAAAATGTGTGAAATAGAGAGAAGTTTCTGAAAAAGGTGTCAGGTGACCTCTAGCACTGCTGGTGTCAGGTGACCTTTAGCACTGCTGGTGTCAGGTGACCTCTGACATCTCTAATGTCAAATGGCCTCCAACACCCCACTGCCAAGATCGATCAGATCAGGAGAGAGTAGAACACTAAGAAGAGATGAAGACGTCATCAGTTTAACTTTGATGTTTAATGTCAGTATTCTTTTCTGTGTCTCATCCCTTTATTTGATTTTTGCCCAATTGGGGACTTAAATGTTTTTGAAATTAATAATCATCCAAAAAATTCAGGATGCTTGTCTAAGGCACAATTTGTTCACCTCTAAGTTTGGAATGGCATCTGCAAAAAGACAAAGAACTAACTACTGGTTGCTCGACTTATTATCAGGGAGGGCATCGGAAAATTGCTTGTGTAAAATTGAATTGAAATACTGCATTTAAAATGCATCAACATGGCATGCAAAAAAAAAAGTAATGTTAAACCATTCAGTCTCACATCAGCCTCACCTCCTCAAACATGAATAACTTGAGTTACATAAGAGTCATTCTATGAAGTTTTTCAAGTTTGGGTGAACAAAATGTTCCCTGAGCAACAAGAAAGTAAATTGCAATCTGTGAGAAAATTAAAGCTACTGCTCCGCCTGTTATGGAATAATCTATACCTGCCTGTCCACAAATATTGGTTTTAAAAAAATGTTTTTCTTTTCTCTCATCATGAGACAAAAACAATATTTCCCTTCAGTAGTGAAGCATTGCAAAAGAATGCTCCATCAGGTCCATCAGACCCAAAGTTTAAACAACTTGAGACACATCACTTATAATCTCAACATTTTTATCTTTTGTCAATTTGCAGGATATTGACAGCATCATATCCATCGTGGGTAGACTCGATGACATCTACACCGACGAGGATGGCCCCGCTCTGCTCTTTAATTGTCAGACAGGCAAGAGCATCTCAACAGTTGCTATGGCAATAGCTGGTCTCCTCATCTGGCACAAAAAAGTGAGTGATCTACTGGACAGGATTTTTCATGCAGTTGTAGACGAAGTTGCTAAATATTTGATTTCAGATGTAAAGACTAAAATGTCGATGTAAGAGTCCTGTAAACTTAACCTCAGCCAGATTTTAATATATTTGAAATTCACAGTACAGCTTGAGTCACTTATCTAGGTGTTATTTTTTCCATCTTGTGTACTTTATGGAACTATTATGCTGGCATTTAAGTTCGTAAGCTAAATGTTCTTGTCTAATTTGTCAAATGTGTGAGGATGTTTTCCATTTTTGTACAAAATGTGATTTTCTTGATTTTTTCTTTACCTGACTTCTCATGTGGAATCACCTCCTAGGTTTGACTCAATTGGTTTTCTGTAGTCCCAAATGTATTCCTTGTTCTGTATTTCATGTCACTCTTAGTAATTTTTTTCAACCAAGATGGTATCAACCTTTAAGATCGCTGCATAGTTTCACTCTCAAATGTCCTTATTGAGCAAGGTATCACAACCTTTTGATCAAAAATGTGTCATCCCCCATAAATACCTGGAATTTATAGAATTTATAGTAAATGCTTTGATTATTTGTCTCATCTTTTATAGGGATTCCCATTTGGCACCAAACTGGGAGAGCAAGAAAGAATAAGTGTCCCTCAAGCAGAATACACCAAAGGGGAATTCTCGGTAAGCAGAGGATGAGTAAAAATCTTGCTGATGTGTGATAACATTTGATATGGGAGGTTGGGGGGAGGGAAGGGTATTTGAAATTGGGTAGATTGAAGGCATGGGGTGGAATCGGGGGGAAAAGACAAATATTTCCATTTTGTTGTTTCAAAAATAGGTTCTATCACACCATCAGTATTTGTTTCCAAGTCTGATTTGGGACGTGAGTGGACAACGAAGTAGAGATCACCTTCATTCGTCCCAATTTGTGGTGTTCTCTTCTCTGCTAGGAGCTCTCAATAAAAAGTTTTTAGAAGCAGGTCTGAACCCTCAGACATTCTCTAGACATCAAAGAAAAGCTGCATCAAACAATTAAATGATGAAACGAGTAATTTATCAACTGTCATGTAAGCAGAAGAAAAAGAGTGAGAGTATTGAAATAGGTGACCATTTTTCCCCCTTTTTTTTTTGGGGGGGGGCAGTCC